>JBBPQD010000171.1:0-17047 GCA_038092355.1 Caloboletus inedulis
TTCTGCCTCGACCTTCACGAGTTCATACATTTCATAACTCACAGCTAAGACATTGTTGCATTTAATTTGCCAGATCTCAAACGTGTACTCAGTCGCGCGATGAGCCGTCGTCCGTGAATTAATTGGGTTCGGCTATTGCAGTCGCTCTGGCTAGTAATGTGTCGTTACAGCTGTTCTTCGCAAATCCAATAAGCGACATTCTTAGATTTCCGCACCAAGCAACTACCCAGGTTGCAAGAACAAATTAGGCGTGCCTATTGAATAGGTCCTATCACCGACTGGTCCCCGCTGGGAGCTTGAAGTAATCTTGAGATCGAGGAAGACGGATCTAACTAAACATTCAGGTTTATAAGGAGGGTGCGACCCACAGGCTAATGGCACTCAACGACCTTCAACACTTGCCGTTTTCTAGCTATGAACGCATACCCCGTAAGTGGCCACTTCACCCCTCAGAATGCTGTTGACAAGGAGTTTAGAACGGCACACGAGTTTTCTTCTGGAGCGCCTGCGGCGAAATCAAATACGGTACAGTACAGTCCACAAGCCGCCTTGCAGATGTAAGCAGGTTTCTTTTATATGCGCTATACCTGTGTCTAACAGTCTGTAGGGCACGCAAGTTGTCGTTATAGCACTCGATGGGCACGAAGGTCATCGCAGTCTACCGTAAGCTGCTTGAATTCACTGCGAAGCCCGAACACAGTTGCTGACGCCGACAAATAGTGTTTCCAGCGTCTCAAAAATACACTAAGCCGAGTTGTTACTTACTCGGGAGCACACACCATCTGCATCGTAGATCTCATTACATTTTCCAGTACATGGACTTTACAATCCCCCACACTGTATTGATCTGCTTCCCATCAGCCATCTAGCTATTTATTTGCCGGTAGCCGCGGCCTGTTCCTAATATACATCATGTCGTGTTTCGTGCTCAATTCACCAGGCTTAGATTGCGGAAACCGTATCAAATAAGTAAATATGTCGTGTCTCCAAACCGCATGGGCAGTATCAGTTACCAGGGTTCTGGGAATCGGGACATAAATCCGACTGCACGTTTTGCTGTTTCGCCCGGTAGACCCGCAAATGTAGGCAATCGCTTGCTGATCCCATCCCTGGCCGACAAGACAAAATTGGGGCGAGGAATGCAAGCGAGAATTTGACGTCGAGATCTAGACCGCAACTCGAGTAGGCATGCGAGCTCGACTTGGCTTTGCACAGGCAACATTTGCTGAAGATGCTCTATCCGATCGTGGCGCCTGTGTGTATTCCCCTCATTCTCGAGGGCTGGTATGTACCCCCGGAGGTCGGTGACTGCAACGTCATTTGCGCTGGGGTCGATGCAACACCCTCTCAGTGACTAATTTACAAGTACCCCGTTTGTACAAATGTCGGCGACAGTCTCTTCACATCATGTCCGCGCTCTTGCGGATGCTGAGCAAATGATGCGAAGTTCGAACGTCATCGTGTATATGGAACCAACAAAATGTCGTTGTTTCACGTTTGATGCGATTCCGTATTAAAAACCGGTTTCACCTTGAAACCGAACACGTGCCGCTGTATTGCTGTAGTCAAGAGAACTCGAGTGTCATCCATATGACACTCCTAAATACGTTGCACTAGGAGGTGTTCTCAGGGACGTTGACAGATAATGGGGCACTCCCTTCCGCGACGTTTGGCTTTATCGGGCTATACCACATTTACTCAGCATACTGGTGGTGTTGCTTGTGTTCTCGCGTACCAACTTTAACCTTCTCTGCATTATCCCCCCTGTAATTCTGGCTGGAACTGAGAAGAGGCAAACTATGAGGGATTAGACACGTACCCTAATCATTATACTGATACGTTGCCCACACTTGGCTTTATCCCTGTCTGTTGACGGCAGGATCGCATGCTTCCAGTGGTAGCGGACATCGTCTCTGCAATATGCTCAGCATAGAGATTCGACCTAGATGCGCATATGTTACCTCTGTAGATAAATGCTACCAGACGGGAGCAATATATCAACGCTTTCTGACTCTGCAGAACTTGCGGATTCCATCCTTAATACCCTTGTAGCCCCTAGACTCACGCCTAATATCCATTCACCGCTCGCAGAGACGTTATCAATGTGAGGAAGAATTTCCCCAGACGAAGCCAGGTGCAACAAATGAGTCTGTGTGTTTTTCGAAGGGTAGAGACCTCGCAGGCGATCCAATACTGCAGTCAGGCCGCGAAATTCAGATTCAGGCCACGAAGAGAGGCGCATTTCGCGATAATCCCGAATAACATTGTCGTAGTGACCCTTGGGCAATGAACAATCGAAACAGAAGGACCTCGGATTAAATATTCACCTCGTGGAATGTGTAGTAACGGTCCGGCAAGAATACACCGTCCACCGGAGCAGCGTCCGAGACTGGATTCCTAGCACGATAATCACTCTGGAGTCTGCGGACACGTATGCTCTCAGTGGCGTCGAGTTGACTCAAGGTCGTAGTCAGAAGTAATCGCTGCTCACGGATGTCGAAGAAGCTTGGGAAAAAGGTAAAACCCTCTAGTATCAAGTTGTCGACCGTTCTGGCGGATGTCAGCTGCCTGACAGTTCTTTGTGGAAGAATGAATGGGGCGAAATGTTTCGGGATGCCTCGAAAAAGCCCCATTGGATGTTCGTGGCGGCTAAGCGCGAGTGGCCTGGTTCCGTGGCAAAACTGCCAAACTGAAATGTTCTCATCACCTTGATCAAGTCCCCACTTCCGCCAACACGGCACTAGATAGGAAGGACAGCACTACAATACCGGAAAACTACACTCTCTTCAATACCTTACCGGAAACTTAATCAATCGACGTGAATCAACCATCAACAATACTCTTCATGACCACTTACGACGGAGTCGTTGTTCCGCCTTCGAGTCAGGACGAGCAAGGTAGCCCCCTCTATGCTGCGTTAGCTCGGACGACCACGCGGGCTATTGCTTTGTATTTCTCCCGTCCGGTGAGGTTGTTCAGACCATCCAAAGGCAAGTCGAACACCATGAAGATTCTCTCTGCTAACCGTCCACAAACCCAGTGAGCGGTTGGCACTCACTCCGGGGACATGCTGAAAGCCGTGGCACTATCCTCAGTCCTCAGTATATTGTCTCACTTATCAACAGTCAAGGTGTGGTGTGCATTCTCCTCTCGAGTGCGTCCGAATCGAGACTCATACCATTGTAGTTCATGGTAATACCTAAACACTTCGTACCGCCAATGCTTGCCAACGCAATGCTGGGCACGGTGCTCTGGACCACGTACACCGAGTGCTCTAGTTATTTACACTCTCACCTCGGAATTCACTCGATGTTCACGGTTGCATTGTCAGGTGCTGCTGCGGGTGGTATGCAAGCCTTAGTCGCTGCACCTGTGGAAAATGTGAGACTCGTCATTGAGGGCGGGACTGGGAAAGGATGGTCCCATGCGTGGAAGGAGGTCTTCCAGGGAACACAACCGATACGCCCCACAAGTAGATCCGATCAAATCAGAGAACTCAGACAAGTCAGGCTCTGGATGAGAGACGTTGGTGAAATGGCCGGGCGTGGATGGGCTGGATGGGGATGGGGATGCGGGAAGGATGTCTGTGGTAAGTGAGCTCAAATAACTGGTCGAGGCATCTTATCTGTTCTTTTCCCAGGTTTCGCTGCTTTCTTCACAGTTTTCGAGATCACTCGCGAAGTAGCAAAGAAAGTTAAACTCGCGACACATTCTGTGCTTCGAAGATTGCAGTCAGGGGACGAGGCATCGCAGAGTTTTTATCTACCACGATTTACCCATGCTTTCACACTTATCGGCGGCGGCATTATGGCAGGCTTGACATATGAGAGCCTCTGCAGGCCATGGGATGTGGCGCGCCGAGCTATCACCCTCGAGAAGTCACACGTACCCCATCCGAGCAGCCGACAATCGTCATTCTCTGTCCTAATGCAAAAACTCCAGAGAGATGGCATAACATCATTCTTTCGTGAACATTCGGCGAGTCTTCCTGGACGTCCTGAATTACGATCTAACGCTCATCGTCGGATCTCATCCGCTCTTCGGACACTCGCTCGCGTTGGTCCATGGGGCGTGGGTTTTCTGGTATGGGAGTCATTTGGTCCAGGTTTGGATTGAAATGTAGATTTGGAAATGATGTCCTATTGTGTTGATCGCTATCATCATCTAAGTGGTGTTTTCCAGTTAGTTCTGGTAAATAAACTCACTTGTCAACTGCTCATTTCGGGGGAGCTTCGGACCTGCAACGCGAATATTGTTCCACGAACGTTTTCGCAAGCAATCGAGTCTGTTCCGATACCACACAATAATCCCCGTGCACATGCTCCGTGGCATCCTGCTGCGACAATATTAATGTAAGTACCCGCCGTCCGTACAATGTTGACGCACGAGTGGCCTTCCATGTGGCTGTACAGCTTCCTCCTTGTGGCGTTTGCCGAGTCAATGGGGGGACCATCCAATATTCATCGACATCGTTCAAACCTTCCTCGATGATCGCCGCGAGGAGCAATGGCACCCATCCCCAGTGCAATCCTTGTCACACGGGAAGAGCTGAAGACAGTGGGATTTGACACCGTCGGGAAGTTATTTTCACAATAGTCATGGTGTGATTCAATTCGTTCATGGTCATTGGAGCCTGACCTGGTGAGAAAGGTGCGACTCGAGGTCCAGTGCGTAATTTTGTGATTCTGCCTCGGATCAAGGCTAGTGTCTGTATTTTACCCCATTAGCGGACAGGACCACAGTGTGACTCACGAGACTTGTTCAGGTGGATGCTACTAGTTTCCGTCGATCGGAGCTTCAATGATTCTGCCTCTCCAAGTCGGAGCATAGTTATTAAACTTAGATAGACGGCAGCCTTGATACGCAGTTAAATGCGTAGCAGACTCAGTACACCATTTTCTTCCCTCTCCTCGTGTGCCCTGAAACCTGATCCGGGCCTGATGCCTTGAGGCCCTGACCCATCGTGTGAGGGAACTTTGAGCAGAGTACACGATGCATGACGTTTGATGGCGCTGGTGCGTGTTTACTGATCCACTGGGATACTTAACTTTGGCCCAAGCTTTCATGACTCTACCAAATAGATATCAGTTCACTTCACGGCGCTGAAACGTTTCTGATCCACTTGCATCCACCCCTGAGTCTGAGATTCTCAATTCAATCTCGGATGCGAGAGTATCTCCTTCCCCCCTGGCACATGTCTGTAACACGCCTGCTATCCCCCATCTGTCGTTGATTTGACACGGGATAATCGATTTCCTTTTACGTGGACTCCTCCGTATCTTAGATGCCATTTTATACAGCTTCAAGGGGCGTGTTGTCTGGTGACTGGCCACCATCATTCTGCAGAGCCGGGATCGACCCATCAAACAACATGGTGGTGTTTCACCAAAATCGAAGATTGGTCAAGCGGTATGGTGGTCATATTACCACGTACTGGGAGAGAAACCACACCCATGCGAGTCAATTCCTGGAAAGAATGAACCGCGGTCGTTTTGAGTGGCTATCGCGTCGAGTTGCCTTGGACTTTGAGTTTATCCGACATTCCGCGGCGTTTGCGTTTGCATCGCTGCTTCATAATACGCAGGTCCAAACGGTATTACGACGCAGAGATCGGTGGCCTCGCATCAAGAAGCTCGTAATAGACAGATATTCCTCTGGGATCAAGGCACCAGCCTATCAGAACCAGGGCGATTCCATTGTAACCAACTTGCACTTTCACGAACATTCTAGGCATTACATAAGCCATATATTTATTTTGAAGCCTCGATGATATCCAGGAAGAATTGCAGTTGGCATTCGCAACACTAGAATATCTCATTCAAATCCTGCGATCATTTCACCAACATGCCGCGTTGTGCGCGAAAAGGGTGCGGTCAGGAGTTTTCATCAGAAAAGAATACGGAAACCAATTGTCATTACCACCCTGGAGCACCAGTGAGTTTCGGCTGTCGGTCTCGTTAGATCGGTGGTTCCAAGCTGTTACATGATTAGGTCTTCCACGAAGGGCTTAAGTCGTGGTCATGCTGCTCAAGTGTCAACAAGCCGGTTCTCGACTTCGATGAATTCATGGCTATACCTGTATGCACGCCTTGTTGCTTGGCGGAGCACGTTCACCGCTAACGATGATCGATCACACGGACAAGGGGTGTGAGGTTGGTGCACATACAGAGGCAGTACCGCAAGCTGTCCCTCAGGTGTCGAAGCCTGCAGCTACTGAGGTTCTCACAATGACGGAATCGAAAGAAGGAAAAGAAGTTTATGTTACGGGCCCAACACTTCAATTACAGACATCTGCGCCTCTTTTCACCACTCTCCCTACTGAATCCGTTCTCCCCTCTCCCTCGGAAGAGGAGGATGATTTAAATGTAACGGTCCCACCTGGCACACAATGCAGACGTAAAGGCTGTCGTATAGCTTTCGCGAGCGATGCAGAAAACCGCATCGGAAACGGCGAAGGCACTGTTTGCACTTACCACCCAGCACCAGTACGTTTCGGATTCTTCGCCGCCTTCGCTCATAGCTTCCCGTCCATTGACCGGATTATCTCATCCCGCAGCCCATCTTCCACGAGGGAAGCAAGGTATGTAGCCCCGTAAATTACGTCGCCCCGTCCACTATCCCCCCATACGTCTGTCTGTATTTTTTATGATTCACATGCGATGTTCAGGGTTACCTATGCTGTAAACGGCGAGTCCTGGAATTTGAAGAATTCCTCAAAATCGAAGGATGCAAGAAAGGCCGCCATGTCTTTGTTCCGATGCAGAGCCAAGACCCGGTGCGTGTCACCGCTTTTGTTACGTCGCCATCACGGCCACTGATCACTTCTTGATCTGTTCGGGATCACCAGGCTGAAC
Source organism: Caloboletus inedulis (assembly GCA_038092355.1). Taxonomy (NCBI): domain Eukaryota; kingdom Fungi; phylum Basidiomycota; class Agaricomycetes; order Boletales; family Boletaceae; genus Caloboletus; species Caloboletus inedulis. Next base: position 6,855 of record JBBPQD010000171.1, read on the forward strand.
AGTTCACCCAGTGCCGTATAGATCATTACCAGACACCGAACGAGGTGCACGTGTCTGTATTTGCCAAGCAGGTTGATAAGGACAAAAGTAAGATAACGGTTGAAGAGACACAGGTTGGTGCTGCAATGCGGACAGTTATCAACCCTCTATTGCTTTACTCACGAGAGGATATGCAGGTCCATTTTGATCTATATCTCCCCGCCCAGAAACGGTTCAAGCGGACTGTTCAGCTCTTTGGTCCAGTGGAACCGGATGGGTCCTCGTACAAGTTCTTCGGGACCAAGGTAGAGGTGGTCTTAAAGAAGTTGGATACCCGAAGCTGGACCGTCCTCGAGAAGACAGCGCATGATCTCGGAAATATCAGCTTGACGTTTGGGGTTGGGGGTAGAACTGGTACGATTGGTGGCAAGGAAATTATTCTTGACCAGCAGAATAGAAACCGAGCATCGTGAAGTTGTCATGGATACTGAGATACTTTTGTCAAAGAGGTACTTGGCATGCACATTTAACAAAGTGTATGATATAATGCATGAGCTTCTATACGTGTGTCAGGAGGTACTACAATCGCCGGACAATCACAGCTCGCCCGGTATCTCTAATTTCTGGAACATCTGGATCACATCACCCTCTTGGAGATTATCAAAGTTCTGTAAGTTAACGCCGCATTCTGAACCTTTCCTGATCTCGGTCACGTCCTTCTTAAGCTGCTTCAATGCATCTATGGAACCTGGCAACCAGTTGAAACTCAATACATCCATTATGTAGGCATGTCCATACTCACCTTCATATATAGTTTTGTCGTCTCTCAGTACCCTGACCGGGCTTGATCGTTGCACAATCCCATGAGTGACCCTGCACCCAGCAATCCTTTTGTAACTTCCTTTGATTTGGATCTCGAATAGCTGGAGCACCGTTGCCTCGCCGGTGACTTTGATGTCGTAAGTACATGGTAGGAGAGATACGACGCGATCTCGGACGTCGTCAATGACGCGGTATATGATGTCGGATGTATAAATTGGGACGTGGTTCTGGGAGGCGGAAGCTCGCACAGTCCGTGGTAAGCCGACAGAAAATGCAACTATCATCGCTGACGTGGAAATTAACGAATATATACAAGCAATCCGGACGTAGACGTACCGTCTGCGGCCTTCGCCATCATGACATCAGATTCAGTGACATCCCCTACGCCAGTGGAGACAACCTTGACACCTGCTAAATGGTTTCCAATATCCCTGACTGCACCTACTAGAGCCTCGACACTCCCACTAACGTCCCCTTTGACAACCATCCGAAGATACTTCTTCTTGACCTCTTGAACAGAACTGTCTTCAGCTACCGCGGGTGCGGAGCGGTTACCTCGCCTCGCCTTGTATGCAATTTCTCTCTCTTTCTCCTCCTTCTCTTTGTCTGCTTGCCTTGTGGCATTTATCGCCTCGACATCACCTAGAGCACTCTCTAGATCTCGTTTCCGTTCTCGATTCGCACATGCTTTCTTTATGTCGGCGTCGCTACCCGATACGACCTCTTCACCAGCGGCGGGAAGCGACTTCCAACCTATAACAAGGACAGGGGTACCAGGTACGACAGACGTGATGGGTTGCAAGGAAGGGGAAAGCAGGCGGCGTGTAGAACATGAAGAAGTCCCTGCCAGAAGAGGTATTCCTGGAGAGAGAGTACCGCGCGTCGTAAGAACAGTTGCAGCAGGACTACGCGTAGGGGTTGGCACTCGTGACAAAAATGGAGCTAGGAAGCGAACGTGCATGCTCACCCAAACCCTTTGAGTATCCTGGACTCGAGAACATATCCCACAGGCGTGCAATCCCGTTCTGCACGAAGGTCCATTACATCAGCGACTAGAGCAATGGTTTCAACAAGCTCAGGCAGTCCATGCCCAGTAAGCCCGGAGACGGTAACACATGGGACATCCCCGCCAGCCTCTTCTAGAGGAACGCCGGCGGAAAGTAAGGCAAGCCTAGTCTTTTCCTATAGGCCACGTACACAGTGGAAGAACATGAGTATACAAAATCCATAAACTGCGAAGGAAAGAGGGTGACACATGTACAAGAGGAGACTTACGACATCAGCTTCTGGTTTGTCAACCTTGTTAATGGCAACAACCATTGCAATGTTACCTCCTTCCTTCTCACGTTTAACAAGCTCGATGATTTCTAGCGTTTGAGGCATGACACCATCGTCTGCAGCAACCACTAGGACAACGATGTCAGTGACCGAAGTTCCACGTGCACGCATGGCAGAGAAGGCAGCATGCCCCGGGGTGTCCAGGAACGTGATGAGACGCTCATCTCGCTCTGATGTTGATGAGGAGTCACCACTCATGCTCAACGGAACACAGAAAGCACCAATATGCTGTGTGATTCCGCCTGCTTCAGAAGCAGCAACAGAAGAAGAGCGAAGATTGTCGAGAAGAGTGGTTTTTCCGTGATCAACATGCCCCATAATCGCTACAATGGGGGGACGGGTTGGAAGAAGGTGGTGATTTTCCGACGGAGGTCTATTAGAAAATGCGGGTGTCAACGGAGTACTCTAAAGAGAATGGAGGCTCAGAGTATCGAAGCCGGCGATGAACATGCTTACGGAGGGTATAGGTCGAAAGCGGCTTCATCGTTAATTATCGGGTTACGGCCGAACTCTTGTACGAGTAGAGCAGCATAGTCACAGGTCAAAACTGTAGTGATGGCTCAGCTCTCTGATTATGAGAAGGAAGGTTACCGACCGTAATCATAGGAAGACTCTCCATACATTCCTACTTGGTCCATCTTCCGTTGGAGCGTACCTTTGAACGAAAAAAAAATCAGTTCATTGTGTGCGGGAAGAAGATATCGACCATACGCAAGCGAACATTCAATAGCTTAGCCAATTGCCCAACCGAAAGAGTGGAGGGAATATATAGATCCACTTGCACCTGCTTGGGCTGGGTTTTCCGACCGCTCTCTTTTCTCCTTTGCTTTCCATGCCAGCGATCAATCTCCGAAGTACTTCCTCTGTTTGCACCTGCGACGAAGGTATGGCCGGAGCGAAGGGAGCTGCGTTCTTTGAGTTTTGATTTGGACAAGCGCGACGGGGTCCTAGGCTCGGTTTCGAGCTGAAGGACAAGGGGGGGAAAGGGATCACGTTCGTTGAGCTGGGTTGGCGACGGACGTGATGTAAGCTGAGGTCTGGAGTGATGGCGCGGAGTGGGGGTATTGGAACGTAGGGAGCCGTGTTCGCCCGGCTTCACCTGACACTGTCGTGAAGCAATGTGTGGAGGAATGTGCCGGAAAGCGATGGGCTCAGGAGCTCTGTCTGCTTCTGACCTCGGAAAAATCTGCCTCCAAGCGGGCTAAAGTTCACCGGTGAGTTTTTCGCGACTGGTTATAACCGACTGAACCCACCTGTATTTTAGGTGCTGTAGCGGCAGGTCGCGCATTCCTTGGAATACGAATAATGGTCGATCGCCGGTGCATCATCACCCCGGTGCCGCGGGGGAGCAGAAGTTAGCTGGGCAAGTCTCGGACGACTGGGAAGTGCCAAAAGCCTAATCGGCGAATGTACTTGGTAAATACTCGGACATCCGTTAGCCACGCGAATACGGCTATTATTTAGTACACTTGGCGTATTAGCTAAGTACTAACGGCTACCTCTGCTACGTGCTACATTAGCGGCACTCTATCCAAGACTTGGCTTACTAGCCCTAATGGCTGCGTTTATCATGGGTCACCGTCTGCTGTCAAGGCAAACATCTTTCTGCACACCTAAGTTGGCACAACAGTGTCGGTGTTATGCCTTCTCTCGTTTTCCGCATCGTACTACTGGTTTTGGGAGAAGTTCCCGAGGTGACATGTCGCGCAGATCCCAGTCAGACCCTCCTTCAGAAGACCGTCTGTGGACCTCGTCAGACTATGAAGAGAAACCCTCCGTAGACCACTCACAACTTTGGAGGCAAAGCATGCACTCCACCGCCGAACTTGAGGCAGGCATGAAGCGTTTGCTGGTGAACAACGACGAGCTCATAGTCACAAGGTAGCGAAAATTGTCAAGTCTGGCTTCTTACTCGGTCTCACTTCTAACCAGACAGCTTGAAATGCTCAATATCTTCATGGGATTCGAGCAGTCGAACCGATATGTTATAAGTATGTTCAACTTTCTATTGCAACTTCTTCTGTTATGCACTGAGCTTCGCTGTGAAGCAAACCCATCAGGAGAATCACTCGGATATATTGTTGAAGAACCGCGGGGTTTCTTTTCAATGTTCGCAAGGCAGGTGTTCAGGACGCATAGGCCATTCCGAGCACTAGTCATGGACCTTGAAGGTTCACCCATCCTTTGGGTGTGTGCTCGTGGCTCAGTAACATGGCGTCAGCGTACAGATACCCCGTTGCTTTTTCAGATCCGTCGCCCGTTTTCTTGGATAAACTCTCGCATGTTCGTTCAGCATCTTAGGGATGCCCCGGAAGGAGAGTTAGTTCGGGACACTTTCGCAGAGGTGCAGCAGGAGTGGCATCCCTGGAGGAGGAGGTACAATTTATTTCTGCGGTAAGTGTGTTCCTAGTTGCCTCGTGGTTCTGTGAACAATCCGCTGATCGGACTGTTGTATCTTATTGATTCCTCGTCTGATCAAACAACTCCGCTGGCCCGTCGTGCCGAATTGTAACACTTGTGCATAACTGGCAATATGCTTCCCTCTCACCTGACTTGCTGCTGTGCGATTCCACATCCCCATTCTTTTCGGTGTCTTTCAACCATGCATGAATTCCTTGTTATCCCCATGATTCCTACGCTCATCATGGATCCTTTTCAACACGAGTATGGTATGATTTCAATCTTACATCAATAAATCTTTCCCCATTCATGCATATGCCATGATGGTGGGTTAATTCCATGGTCTACACCCCTGATATTGTTTCTGTCCGCTCCGCGACTGCGCCGACCGGTTCGCCCGCCGAAACCTTGTTCGTCCGTGCTTACTGCCTCGCCTGCCCCAATTCCGCTGTTGTCATTGTGACCGGGGGGTGGAACTGTACCGCTTTATCCATATTATGTTTGTCTTTCCATCCTATCTGCTTACGTGTCATAAACTCGACGTTCCGGCTCACTACTACCCGGGTTCTGATTCAGATTTTTGGCGCAACGAACGGCGTTCTTAAACTGGATGTGATGTTTTCGTCTCCACACGTTGCATTGATGATTGTGTCATCCCCACTTTCCATTTTCACCTTGGCTATCCACGCGATTGTCCGGTTACGTGCTTGTTCGACTACCTCCGCTCTCGCCATCCTGAATCTAAATGGTCCCCGTGGTTTCGATATCCTGGAATCCTGACTGCTCGCTCCACATATCCTTGTCTCTCTGTGATCACATTCCACCGGCATGCAATTACTGTACGTTTTCTCCTCTTTGGATTTTCTATCTGTCTCACATTCCTAGATTATCTGATCGCCGCCTCCGTAATATCGGATGGCACAACATTGTGTTTAATTGTCCAACCTTTATTCTGCTGATTATTCGGCCGGTGGTCTGGGACGCCCTCCAACTGTCTGCCACCTTGGGACGTTATACGGGTCGATGTTCTGGCATGTGTGCTTTCGACAACCGGATGCGGACGAATTACGCTCCACTTTTAATGCCGCCCCGTGTCAACTCTTCCACCAAACTCAGGTCTACTCCTCACCGAGTACTTACTACCCTCGGTTCAGACTCTCAGCCCGAACCTACCACCCTCGAAGCCCATTTTAACCAATTTGCGCGTATAGACGAGGGTTTATGGGCGTGGCATTTTGTCTTACGGGATGCGCAAGGGGGAGGCATTGCTAGTGTCAACAGAGCATTTAGGGGATTTGGGAGGGAGGTAAGATGGTCGTTGAGTTACTCCCTAGGTTGGTGCGAATGAATGTTTTAATTCCAGATCTTCACGGACACGGGGGAATACGCCGTGTCCTTCCGGGCACCAGATGAACAAGAACAAGGTTACAGTTCGAGCCCGAATAGTGGGGTAATCTTACACAAGCCAAGCGCAGGGAGGAGCTTGACCGTTGATGAGAGGGCGGTAAGTTCGATCTGTTCGGAGGTGACAACTTGTTGCTAAATGATCATGGGAGTAGCTTATCTTGGCTACGGCAAGTAAGATCATCCAATGTACCTCGAGAAATTTGGACGTATGCTGAATGTATCCCCCAGTTAACATCGACTACGATTATTTCTCCAGGCATTCTGAAGGAGGGTGCGTAGTCTGTTCATTTGACTTTCTCCCACACTACAATTGTAACAGGCACGGATTTGGTTTCTGGTGGAGCTCCGGAGAATAAGCATACAGGTAGCAGCAGCGGTACCACAACACGGATTGTACATTAGTATCCCTCGCCCACTTCGCACAGAGCTTCTAGAAACACCCTAAGATCATCTTGATCGATCTCAAGGATACTCGTATTGAATGAGTTGTGAGAAGACCGAGCATTGCATCGTTCTTTGGCGTTGATGAATGCTAGACCAAACTCACTGATTGGTGGATCTCAATTCATTAGATCCGTAGAAGAGTATTTGGAAACCTACTTCTTTGCTACATCTCCCAACTCCAGTGAACCCATGACCCCTACAACAATATATGTCCTTGTCCTCTCGTTCAAGCAAGCGAGCACGAATGGCAAACTTTTCTTTCCCCGGGTAAGTTTCATGCCTGGTAACTTGTCTCTTAATGCATCAATTAACCAGAGTGCCAGGCGCGAGAGGACGCCAGGATGGGCAAATAATGCAAGGTCGGGTCCCTGAGAGAGAACAACAACGCGATGCGAGCGCATTGTACGGATGTCTTGCTTGTCGATTATCGAGGTTCCTTGTCGTATGATGGCCCGATGGAGTGACATGGACAGTGCGAGTGCATCTCGAAGAGGGACAATGCTGGAATATTCAAAGATTTAGCTGCAACCAATGTAAAGGATGACTTACTCAGCGAGAGCGTCATAGGCTGCCCAAAAATTCCTTACCCACCAGGGGACTTCTGTGCGTTCTTCTGCATCGCCTGGATTCTCTCCATCCCCCTCTCCATTTGTGTTTCCACCTTCACCGCGTTCTCTGCTTTCATGCGCTTCATCAGTGGCGTGTTTACTACCCTCCCATACGCGTCCACTGCCGAACCATTCCCCACCGTGCCGCGCACCTTCGACCTCGAGCTCCATCCTGACGCCGCCGGCCACATCTAAGAGTGCGCTAGCAGCTTCAACGGCATCAGCAGCGCTTAGGGGAGGGGCACGATACCCAAAACATCGCACGAAGGACGGGTATGTGAGTTCTACAAGACCGTACTCAGGGGCGATGGCGTCAAGCTTGGATCTTAACTGGTGCTTGAGATCGAGGTCCATGTGTGCATGTAACTGTTGAGTCTGCGGTATTGAAAACCTGCCTCAGGTGAGGTTAGTTGTTAAGCATCACTGAGAGAAGGAATCACCCCATTTTAGCGAGTAGGCCTGTGAGTCTCTTCCGACCTCGTTCCTTCCAAATTCCAAGTTTTCCTGCTACGTAACTGGAGTGAAACATGGCATCATATAGGGTCCAGTGACGAAGGAGGGTGAATCTCAGTTCCTCAGTGGATCGTATCGACAAATCGTCTGGACCAAGTGCAGTGATTGTATCAATATTAATGGTGGCCCCTGCGGGGAGTGGATTGAGGCGTGATACTTCGTCGTAATAGATAGCATGATATTTTTCGTAGAAGTCGCGTGATATGCGGGAAGTTGTATACTGGTATGTGAGCCCAAGGATTGCGAGCCTACGGCGATGACCAGAAAGAGGTAGGTCAGTCATGGAGTACCACATACCACAGGAGATCACAGTCTGCACGCTCAAGGACAGTAGCAAGGATATAGATTGTCGCAGAGGCACTCTGACTGTACCATGAACCGCTTGCGTAGTACTTTTCGATCACTGCTTGATACATCGTACGCTGTTCTCGTGACATCCGGCTAGGTTCCTGGAGAGGGTTTCAGTGCGAGCGGACGACGAGGAGAAGCACCGCAACATTGTCTAGCTTTGGCCGTTTCCCTCCGTGTTGATGGGGAGGTTGCGATTTGCGCTTGCGTCGTGGGCTGCCCCTCATTGACTCCTCGTCTGGGCTTGGGTCATCTTGAGTTTCATCCTCTGAATCAAAGTCTGAACCATCATCCTCCGAGTCTGGCTCTGGCTCGTACTGGCTCGGTCTGTCAGTGTGAGTGGTTCTGTGATGTGCGGAGACGGACTTCTAGTGCTTCCCAAGCTTTTTTCAGTGCATCCATGGTGTCAACCTCACCATCGTCCCAGAGGACGATGCGATCACCGATGTCGCCACCACCGAACAGACTTGCCAGGTTCTGAGGTCTAGTGGAGTCGATCACGTGTATTGTTAAATGTGCACTGAATTCCCCAAACCAGGCGGGAGAAGGAAGGTCGAGGATGGCGCCCATGTTGACGAGGATGAGAGTATGTAGCTTCTCTGTGTCAAAAGGAAGAGGAAGGGTGCAGGCAGTGATTGCACACCTCGTTGTAAGTTGCGAGCTCGTCTTTCATGGATTCCAACTCTGCGACGCCTGACACGGGGATGGTCCTATGCATGACATCATCTTGCTTGAGGAGTTCTGCAAGCATCTTGGCAGCGCACAAGGCGTCGACATCTGGCGCGACGAGAAGGAGGACGGAGGACGCGGAGGTGAGGGGAGAGCGACGATGAGTGGCAAGGATGGTGCTGTAGGCGTCACCGTAGGATGGCCGTGAAGCGGAGGCGAGATGGGGAGGTGGGAGGTAGACCATAACTTCAAGAAGCGATCACTGTCCGAGGTCGTCTTAAAGACGCGACGCGACAGCACGTGAGCACCGTGCTTGTTTGCAATTGTTTTGACGCACCCCCTGTGCTGGTCGGTTCCCGTACACCGCGTGGAGGACGTACGGCGAGCACGCGTTCTTGTACTACTTAAGCTTCGTCCTGGCTCTCTCCTAGCACCATCTTTCACCCTCATCATGACGGACCGTCAGTCACGGTCCCCAAATCCACGGTCCCCCAATTCAAGGGACCACGGTAAGCCCATCTTCGCCCCTCGTTTCCAGCCGACTCACCCTCTGCCAGAGGCCGCTCCTCTCTTGCACAACAGTGGCCAGGATGGTGACCATAATCCCCCAGATCCCCCCTCCCCTCACCGCTCTCTAGCAGGCCGCCTCACAGATGTCGTGCACGAACCGCTCACCGGCCTCTCAAAGGTCCTCCTTGTCGAAGTACTCGTACTCTTGCTCATAAGCTCTGTTTTCATTGGACTATTCGCTGGCGCACAACACAAGCTTAACCTCAGGAATGGAGGTGGGGGTCACGACGGCGATCAAGGTAATGGTACGCAGACCGAGACCAAAACGGTCACACATACTACCACTGCGGCCACCACATTAATATCCGCGACCACCACCACCGCGGTCTCCACTGCCTTTTCTACCATATTTGATATCACAACTGCTATTGAAACCTCCACTAAGACAGCTACCACCACCGCAGTCCACACCTCTATATCCACTTTTACAACCACTGATCACGTCACCCGCACCGTTATTATTGGGCCCGAACCAACGGGTCCTCCAGAAACGCCTCATCCCGGACCGTCAAAGGTGCGAGCTACTGTCCTACGTCGTAGCATCAACCTTGACTCGCGCAAAAAATAACAGGAAGCGTGTCTCACCAGGGAATGCATCATTCTCTCCGCATCAATCCTCGCTTCGCTAGATACCTCTCGTGATCCATGTGAAGACTTCTACGATTTTGCTAGTGAGTTGAACACACGTCCCATACAGACTTCAGCGCACTGAGTCAACGGTCAGATGGTGGTTGGATAGCATCACATCCAATTCCCGGCGACAAGGGTGCCATCAATTCCTTCACCGTTCTCACCGAGCAGAATTGGCAAGTTCTTCAGAACCTCCTCGAGTCCGACACAGCCATCTACGATGATTCATGGGACGACCAATTACTTCGCAAGCTTCGCACCCTCTATGCTTCCTGCATGGACGAGGCAAAGCTTGACTATCTCGGTCAGGATCCCCTGCAACATTTTGTAAATACCATTAGGAAGATATACCGTGGGAAGCGTGTCGACCTCGGTGCCCTCGGTCCAAGGCAAGGGCTGTCTAACGCTCTTGGTTACATGCATTCTAGAGGCAAGTGTTGTTTCAGCTGTGTCTAGTACTCTCTG
>JBBPQD010000172.1:0-17030 GCA_038092355.1 Caloboletus inedulis
ACTCGCCCCCCTTCCTTCCCCCCCCGCCTGCCCGCCCGAAGCCGCGTCACGCGCGACATCACCTCGCGCTGTCGCACCGCCACCTCGGCCCGTGCTCGTCCGACTTCCATTTGCGGTAGCTGTGCGCACCTCGGGATTCTCCGAAGGAATCCCACTTACAGGACTTACCAGCACAGCTTGTAAGTTTTCCCGATTATACATACATAACATTCTGAATTTGCTGATGCATTGGTTACACTGCTGGTGTCCAGCTACTCTGGAGGTTTCAGCTTGACTCAACTCCACAACCCTCAGAACGAGGTTGGCAGACAGGTTCATTGAATTCACATGTCAACCATCTTATATTATGTATGACCAATCCCACTATAGCACTAGAGGCAGGAGACTCCATATATTTATTTTACAGTCCATCATGTAGTACAACATGATCTATTGAATAAACTATTGTTCGAATGATTTGTCTTTGAAAACTAATAAATCATATAACGATGCTATCTGGTTACCCTAGAGGACACTAAGCAACGGAAGCACTCTCAAGCGGTGGAAATTTACCTTGCGTTCCAAAACTTCTATCACCTCCCGCAAGCGATCGCCTACGACGCGGCGCTTCGCCGCTTGGGTGGCAGAATCCAACGTTCTATACTCCTCAGTGAAGCCACTGTAAACCCTTGCATTGGAATGCCATCAGCGAAAGCACGACAAATGATAAGGCCTGGGCATACTCCCTGAAGTGAGTGAACTCGTCTTCGAGCTCACCAATGACCCGTGCGAGCACAGTTTGAGGTGGAACATCACCCGGTCGCAATGTGCCGCCATTCCTGTCCATCCTCTCGAGAATTTCTTCGATCGTATATGTACGTCCGATGCCTCGGCCAATCTCACACGGGTGGTCAGGCCGAGGTCGCGGTTCAATACCCTCATCGAAACCTTCGTCGTTGTCCTCATGGCGATCCTCCGGACTTTCATGACTGTCCCGGCGAGTACCCTTGTGATGGGAGTGGTGGTGACCTTTGCACATTCGACATGAAGTTGCGTTATGGCGTGGCGCAGAGAAGAACAAACGCTCCATACGCGCCGAGTTGATTTTAGGGAATGGTGGATTGGATTCCGCTCCATCATTGAGCTTCACACTTGGGTTTTGGGCACGGTGGGCCGAACGTGTACTGGGGCAGCTCTTGTCGGACGATGGCGACTCATTACCCGAGTAAGAACTCTGGACCGACGAATTAGACGCTCGCTCGGAGCGACGTTCATCCAGATCCACCGATATTCGATCTATTTCATCGTCATCGATAAACCGTCCTTGCTCACTTAGAGCCGTATCGCGTCCTTGACGCCGTTCATTGAGACCCTCCTCGACAACCCCACGCAGGACCTCGATTTCACCAGCGAGTCTTTCCACTTCGGTTCTGAGCTGGTTAATTTCTTGCGCCTTCTCTGTCAGTGAAAGAGCGTCCGATTCGCGAAGGCTACGAAGTTCTTCGAGCAGCTGCTGTTGAGAGGATAAGTCGGACGTGACACGGGTAAGGTGGGACCTCAGTGTCGTGATGAGCGTTTCTAGTGCTGCGATGCATCAACAAGATGTTTTTCACATAATTTGATCCACAATCACCTTTCTTCTCCTGCACCACTTCAAAGTATTTGGACGCGTGGGGGTCCATGTCTTTTTGTCTTCTTTCCTTTCCCTTGGCCCGAGAAGTAGATGGCACAGCTATGCGGGAGGCGCTGATGTCGATCGGATCTGGAGATTCCACGATTCGCGTGCGTTCTCTGACAACATCACGTTTACACTCTTCAAGCTCGCACTCGAGCTCTCTGACCCGACGCCGTGCAATGCTATTCTCTGTTTCCAAATGGTTCAACCTTGCGTGAAGCGCATTAAGTGATGCCACGAGACGAGCTTTTGGTCGTGCAATTAATTTTCCTTCACGAAACAGTAACTTGAACGAGTTACCTTCAACCTCTCTAGAACCCGGACCACGGACACCGTACCGTTCCAAATTCCCCTTCGCCGGAGAAATCACAGCGTTTGTTAGACCCGTGACATCTGGGAGATGCAGGCGGCTGCGATTGGGCTTTTTTGCTGAGCGACTTTCATGATGTAGGTCACCTGCTGTATCTGCAGCATTTCGATTGGGTGCACCCTGGACCACAGAACGGTGCCCGGTTGCAGGAACAGGAACATCATCTTCCTGCGACTGCTCTTGAGCTTGACGGACATCACGAACGAGCCCCCGAGCCATCTTGGTGAACCGAGAGCCCGACGTGGAAGGCGTCGGCGGCTGAACGTTGACGTGGAGTTGAACAGCAGCAGGTTGGGAGACATGTCTTCGAATTGGAGTGGCAGAGGTATCAAAGGAGACTGTAGCTTTTCGTGCGCGGGGAGTCAAATTCCTTCGGGAAACATTCGCATCTGTTTGTCGATTTGACGACTGTGGCGTCCCAAGTGACGCGGGTTGTGAGGCTCGGGGATGGCCGGCACGAGGACGCCTAGGGGAGAAACCGACACGCTGTAGCGTTTCCGATAACTTTGGACGAGAGATATCCTGCGACGTCTCTGCCTCGTCTGCATCAGTACCTGCGTGACAGGCTGAAAAGCATGACGATGGCATCACCAGAAGCAGAAGAGGATTAGTATACATTGATATACTTGAATTGGTCCTCCATACCAGCTATGATGTCTTGGAGGGGGCGTTCAGGATCATATTCTGCGCCGCTGATGCTAGGCTCTCTCCTCCCACCACGGCCAAGCCCTGCAGTGATAGTCACGGCACTCGCATGATGGGCAGGAGTTGACATAGTCCGGACATCATATGGGGTGATACCCTCATCATCATGGATGGACCACGCGCGAATGTGGCTGGCGTCAAGATCCATGTTTTCCCGGGAGTGTCGATCAAACGAGGCAAATACAGGAAAATGTTCTGGTACAGAATCATGTCTGGGGTACTCCATAGACTCATTGTCGCCGGCGTCATCGTCCGGCAGAGAAGATAAATGAAGAGATAGATCGGTGTTTTGCAAGTTGTGTTCAAGTTGGATGCGGTGCTGTTCTAGTTCATCCCCAGGGATGCTGAACTCACGGCGTGATGACCTCCTAGCCATCTGAGGTGTCGCTAGAAACAGGTTACAAGAGAAAAACGGAAAAGCGAAACAAGAGAATCGAAGCGGAGGAACAGCGAGGAGATGGGATCGCCCGAAGGGAAAGCAAACAAAGTTGACAGTGACACGAGTGGAACGCGTCAGTCACGTGAGCGTTGTCAACCCCCCCATGCCGGGTCACTTGCCAGATTTTCTGGCAAGTCTCGATAAGACCTTGCGCGTCTGCCATGGAGCAACAGACCCACAAGGCACACCGGCCTGCTCAGTCTGGAGGCAAGGCGGACAAGAAGGGCAAGGGAAGACAGCAGTCTGGATTCAACGAAAAGGTGCGTTATTTGGCAATTGTTAATCCCTGACCTCATAACTTCATTGCCTCCCAGGCCTTTGCCCCCAAGTCTGGCAGACGAGCTGACAGACAAGGTCGTAGAAATGCGGAACGCGACCAGACTCGCCTACATGTCCCCTTGGTGGACAGGACCCCCGACGACACACCGCCACCCGTCATTGTTGCAATCGTGGGTCCTCCAGGGGTTGGGAAGACTACCCTCCTCAAGAGCCTCGTTCGTCGATATGCGAAACAAACTCTGCAAGAAGCCAAGGGGCCTATCACGGTCGTTGGAGGGAAAAAACGACGACTAACTTTCATTGAGTGCAATAATGACCTCAACTCCATGATCGACATAGGCAAGGTCGTTGACCTAGTTCTCCTCATGATCGATGGCTCGTTTGGCTTTGAAATGGTCTGCTCTTCGATAATTATTAACTCCCTTCCCCGTTCATGACGTTGTGTACAGGAAACCTTCGAGTTCCTCAACATATTACAATCCCATGGATTCCCAAAAGTCATCGGCGTCCTTTCCCATCTCGACCTTATCAAGAAACAAGCCACTCTCAAGGACACTAAGAAAGCGCTCAAAAAGCGATTTTGGACAGAGATCCACCAGGGCGCAAAACTTTTCTATCTTTCCGGTGTCCTCAACGGTCGGTATCCCGACAGCGAAATCCTCAACCTCTCTCGTTTCATTAGCGTGATGAAGTTCCGTCCGCTTGTATTCCGAAATACCCACCCATACCTTTTGGCAGATCGTATTGAAGATCTCACGTCACGGGAAATGATTCGCGCATCGAAAGGCAAATGTGATCGGACAGTCACATTGTATGGTTACCTGAGAGGTACCAACCTCCGTCAAAGCACGAAAATTCACATTCCTGGTGTCGGTGATCTCAATATGACGTCTGTCACTGTATTAGGAGATCCTTGTCCCCTCCCTGACGCAGATTCGGAGAAACGGAGAAAATTGAGCGAAAAGAAGAAGTTGCTTGTGCATGCACCGATGAGCGACGTCGGAGGTCTCGTGTATGACAAAGACTCGGTCTGGATTAATGTCCCCGGTAACTTTACCCGTGGGCCAGCAGATGGTAGGCCGTTCGCTACGGAGCATAGTCGCTGATTGACGCCGTTATCTTAGCACCTCACTCTGCACCCCAAGGCGAAGGAGAACAAATGGTTATCAATCTCCAGGACGTTGATGCTACCCTCGAGGATGGCATCTCTCGGAGTCAGATCAGATTACTTGGATCATCGTCCAAAAGCCTCCACGTTTATACAACATCCCACTCGCGGGACGTCAGCGACACAGAAGAGGAAGAACATGACGATAAAAATGGCAACTGGCCGGACGAGCTCTCGGAAGGTGGGGGCGAGCTAGACGAGCTAGCCTCTGACAGCGGCAAAGACCCATACGGAGACGAGGACGAGGACGGTGGCCGTGACAAAGATGATACCGTGGTGACGTCGCGTGGCGACAATGGGCGCGCTGCGTGCCGCAACGCCACGAGACCATTGGAGGAATTTTCTGGAGCAGAGGAAAGGGGGGATTTTGTCTTCGCGGATAGTGACTCTGAGCTTGGAGAAAACGATGACTTCTTCCATCCCAAAGAAATAGCTGAGTCATGTGGTGATGATCTTGACATGACTAAAGAGCCGTTATTGCCTGAGAGTCTGCAGGAATGGGAGGACGAAGGCAACCTCGACTCAATACGTTCGCTTTTCATCACTGGAGATGGATCCGCCGCTGGTGATGCAGAAGAGCAAAACGAGGACGAATTGGAGGGCGGAGAGTCCGAAACCACCAGTGTTGCAGCACTCGCTGCCAAAAAGGAAGCGCTCAAACGCAAGTTTGATGAACAATACGACGATCCAGAAGGAGACACAAAAATGGACTTTTATGACGAAAAGAAAGACGAGCTGAACCGCCAACTCCAACTTAATCGAGCGGAATTCGAGGAATTCGATGGCGAAGCGCGTACGTTGGTCGAAGGTCACCGACCAGGAACCTATGTTCGCATTGAACTGTCCTCCGTTCCGTGCGAGATGATCGAGAACTTTGATCCTCACTATCCCATCATTGTTGGAGGCTTATTGCCGACTGAGGAACGCTTTGGGTACCTTCAAGTGCGCATTAAACGACACCGTTGGTTCGCGAAGACCCTCAAGACCAATGATCCACTCATCTTTTCACTCGGATGGCGACGTTTCCAGACAATCCCAATATACTCTCTCGATGATCACTCTATCCGTATGCGCATGCTCAAGTACACTCCAGAACACATGCACTGTTATGCAACGTTTTATGGTCCTGTTGCTCTGCCAAACAGCGGGTTCTGTGCTTTCAATTCACTGGACGAAGATAGTGCTGGGTTCAGGGTATCGGCCACAGGCGTCGTTCTCGACGTTGACCGGTCGACAAAAATAGTGAAAAAGTTGAAACTCACGGGAGTCCCTTTCAAGATATTCAAGAACACGGCATTCGTCAAGGATATATTTACTAGTGCACTTGAAGTCGCAAAATTCGAAGGGGCCAATATCCGGACTGTTTCCGGGATTCGGGGTCAGGTCAAAAAAGCGCTCTCGAAGCCAGAGGGTGCCTTCCGGGCGACGTTTGAAGATAAAGTGCTCATGAGTGGTGAGCGGTCATTTCTACGTCGACGTGACGGGGCTGACAAACGAGATGGTAGACATAATTTTCTTACGAGCATGGTACTCGATCCAGCCTCGCCAGTTCTACAATGCAGTGACATCGTTGCTCCTGTCGGATAAATCGCGATGGCAAGGTATGCGGCTCACGGGCCAAGTGCGGCGGGACGAGGACATTAAAACCCCGTTGAATGTCAATTCGCACTACAAGCCTGTTGAACGCCCACCGCGACGATTCAATCCGCTCAAGATACCCAAAAACCTACAAGCCTCATTACCCTATGCGTCGAAACCGAGGTCGATGAAAGCGCAGAGCACCAAAACATACATGCAACAGCGTGCTGTGGTGATGGAACCAGAGGAGAAAAAAGCCGTTGCGCTTTTGCAACAGATCAGAGCGTTGCGGAAGGATCAGGTTGTGAGACGAAAGGAGAAGCAAAACGAGAGGAAAGAGGTACACCGGAAAAAGGTCACAAAGGAGGAGGTGTTGAAGGCAGAGAAGGAAAAGGGAAAGCATAGGGAAATTATGAGGGTGGCTGGGATCAAACACAAGCGCCAAGTAGAGGTCGAGGAGGGCACTGCATCGAGGAAGAGGAGGAGGACTAGTAGCTAGATGTGACTGTGTGTGACGGTGACACGACGCGTCACGATAATCCGACGGATGTTGGTACGGCATGATCATGCAGCTGGTTCAGCTCTGACTTGGGATGAGCAGACAATCTGGATGGTATGCGGATGGCCATGGCCAGTCGCAGGGCCCGGGGTCATACTCACTCGATCCAGCCACGAGTGGTGCCATTCATCCGCACCCGCAGGGTCGCGCTCCCGACGCCGTGTCTGAGGCCCACAGGCTCTTCGCCGCGTACCCGTCCGCCTCCGCGACGCCTTCTGCACACGGTATCGTCCTTTGTCTGTCTATGCTTTCCGTGCTGACCAGCCACGAACAGTGACGAGGCATATGAGCAATCTCTCCACCCCCGCCCCACCCCCGACCTACATGCATTCAAATTACTCGGCCTTCCACGCCATCTCCTATCAGGCACATCCTTCGTCCAGCTCTACCTTCTCAGAGTACTCCCGCGAGCTTACTTACCTCTTCGACCCTTCTACACCTGCCCAACATTCCCAGTATTGGCAGGCTACCAGGGACGAATCGGTTCGCTATCTCTCCTATGGCACACCGTGCGTGCTCATCCATCCTGCCTATCTTGCCGACTAACTCGTCGTTATAGCGTCAGCCAATGTAATTTCTCGGCCCCCTCTAGCTGGACCCTCGCACCCTCCAACTCCACTCATAACCCACCTGCTATAGCCAACTCCGTGCTCCAGCGGTTCAATCCAACATCAGCCTATCCGACACCACCCCCACCTGGCATCCGCTCCTCGTCCTCCTCGCTCGCGTTCGCTCTCGGCTACCCCAGTCAAGTCAAAACACAGCAGCGAGTCTATAAATCAGAAGAATCGGGTCCCTTCTTTAGGGATTTCCTCAATCGTTCTGCCCAGCTCTTGGATTCAAAGCCGGCAAGCACCCCAAAG
Source organism: Caloboletus inedulis (assembly GCA_038092355.1). Taxonomy (NCBI): domain Eukaryota; kingdom Fungi; phylum Basidiomycota; class Agaricomycetes; order Boletales; family Boletaceae; genus Caloboletus; species Caloboletus inedulis. The sequence continues at coordinate 7,616 of JBBPQD010000172.1, forward strand.
CCCATCCAGCCAGCAAGCACCCCTCAGCATTCACCCTCAAAACCGAACTCGCTCGCTCCCAAACCACCTCCAGCCGTTCCCCAACCTTCTGTAACGCCTAGAAAACGTAAATCTCCGGATGAGCTCATCACCCCTTCTCAAAAGCGCATACATACAGCGAACCCCACAAACTCGCCTTCTATCTGGAGGTCCACGAGTGAAACGCCGTCTCACAAGTCTTCAAAATCTTCCCGCCAACTGTTGGCATATGTCAACGTTCCTGCGCCCATCTGGAAACCCCCCCCAACAAAGTCATCAAAATATTCTGCCGATCCGGCCTCTGGAGACGAATCTCCTGACGAGGACGGTGATTATCTGCGTCACAATATCCTTGCCAGCGCCAAGTCCTCCGCTCGGCGCATCGGAGATCGGGATGAGCGAGGTATTATGAGACATATTCCTGGAATTCAGTGCCGCTGACTTCCTATGTATCACAGCCCCCCTTGAGAAGCTCAACACCTTGATTGAAGATATACTCGAGGCGGAAGATTCTCTCCCAGCCGATATCGAACCTGCTGACCTCCCTAAGGAACACTTTTCACCCCTTACGGTTGACTGTAACCATCCACATCTCCAGCCAAGCATCGTAAGGAAATTGACGAAATACATCAGTCAGCTCGCTCGCCCCTCTAAGAGATCTAGACGTACAACGCGCGAGGGTGTTGCTAACGCTAGCTCGGGGTCCAAGACACGAGACTCGCTTGGAGATGTCGGAACCCCAATTTTGTCGAGATTAATGAAGATTTTAGAGCGCTCAATCAAGGCAGGAGAAGATTTGGATCCTCTACGCACTTCCACCCACCATCCTCCGGCACCCTCATCGCCCAGCAAATCAAAAAAGGGTCAAAAGGTGCCCGCGGATGGTACCGATGTACAGGAGGAGGACAGTTCCACAGTACATGATTCGCATTCCGCACAACTTACAGACTCAGATGTGCATGACCTGGCCGTTCAATTGGAAATTTCTCGGGATAGCATTCTCGCCGCAGAATGTTGTATGGCGCTCTTGAGTGGCGAGAACCTCACAAAACAGGTCCGTGACTTGAATTCGTGACTCTGTCCGATTCACTTAGTTGCACGGCAGCTTTATTCGGAGGAGTTGATCACAACTTGCCTTAGTACTGTCAAGAATCAGCTCACTATGGTCGTCTATCCATTTGTGGAGGGCACAGGAGTCAGTGGAGCAGCATCCCCCCAACTTAATTGCCTGCTTCGCTACACACATTCTAGCTGTGGAGAGTTGCGGAGGTTACTCACCGAGCTCTTTCAAGCCCTCGCTGCGATCCTTCCTCGCATTAACTCCCTATTTTCCGCAGATGGGATTAGCATGTCTGACGCAATCATCATCCAAGCGGTTTATATCGCCATCGGACCATTCTTTGTTGTCGAGTCTGGCGAAAGTGACATGAAGGGTAAGCGGGAGAATGTCGTGTTGAGCACATTAGGGAACAGTGCTATGAGAGGTCTTCGTCTCGATGCTCTTTCAATCATTCGAAGTGTGAGCGTCTTGTTCATACTAGAGTTTAGCCAAGCTGATCCCTTCAAGGTCTTTGCAAACCACGAAGATCAACGGTCATGGATCATTGAAGAGATACTGTCGTCACTTATTAAGTTGTCGAACAGCCACAAAAAAGCTGGACAGTTCCGGTTTGTGCTTTTTGACGGTCGCCCACTCGTCGTTAATAACATATCTACAGTCTACGTGACGGCCGTTCGATACGTACAGTGTCCGCCCTACTTCTTCAACTCGTACAAACGTCGGCACGCGATGTTCGAATGGCTGCGCGAAGGATTTCCAAAACTCGTCAAAATCGTGTGCTACGGAATCAGGAGAGTACGACGGAGAAGCCCAAAGATGTCGTTTTTGACGAACAGGACGTAGAGGTGCGTAAGATGGAGCACTCCGCGTTTCGTTTACGCCCATGACACCAGGAGATGCAACTGTATATGTCGGGTCTAGACTCAGCCACCAATGCAGCGAAAACAATCGTTCTCTTCCTGACGCAGAGGTAGGCTCTTGTTCACGTCTCCGCTTGCACACATTCATCACTTATCTAGGTCCGGGAAGGGGAAGCTAACGAAGAACTCAAACGAGGCCGAGTATCGAATCATCCTCGACAACCTAATCTCTGATCTCCTGGTTGTCCTATATTGGCCGGAGTGGCCAGCAGCAAGTTTGATCCTGACTGTGATCTGTAAATTCATGGTATGGTCGTTTGGACACAACTAGTCGTGCGATTTAGCGGGCTTTCTTCCCCAGGTAGCCTCACTGGATGACGTGAAGACAAGCGTTCAGATAGATACTAACGCAGCAAAGGCGATAGCTTTAGATCATTTGGGGGTTATCGCCGCTCGATTGCGATCAAGCACTATAAAGGTTCGGCAACGGGGTGGCAAGAATCCACTCGTCCCGCTCGACGAGGCATGCATTCCATATCTTGGAAATGATTGGTCTTACATCCAGGTTCTCTAGATTCTTTCGACGGAGAATATGCAAGATTTCGAAGCGCTCTTGACCCGCCACGAAGCCATATCTTTTCACTTGGTGAAACGCTCTTCTGATGATCAAGCCTACGAGGTACGTCATACATTAGAGTGAAGCTTGGAGCTATGTCGCTTTACCGAGGTCAGAGCGCCCGCGAACTTACTTCTGCAATGTGGGGTCATGAACTGGCAAACGCTTTACGAGTGCTGCGTGGCACTCTACCCCAAGACGACAGTGGACCTACACGAAAATCATCGACGCTCACTCTTTGTATAAAGCTTCAGAATGCCCTCTCTGAAGTATGGACAAACCGCTCCAATGATGTTTTCGACGTTGGGTGAGTATGTATCAACACGGCCTGTCTCATTGTTTTATGCTTTGCTAGATCTGAAGAAGATGCTGCTCGTGTTGACCTACTTGCAGAGGAGATTGGCACGGTCCAAAATCTTAGGAGCTCTTTCGGGCCTATACTGAACGTGGTGCTGATGGCTCTTGACGCGCCGCCTGTGTTCATGCGGACCAAAGCATTGCGAGCTCTTGGCCAGATTGTAACCAGCGACTCCAGTATTCTTTCTACAGTAAGCATGTGCGCAATATCAGCATCTGCATATCTAATACAAGACAGGCGAACGTACGACGAGCCATTGAAGGGCATCTTCTAGACTCTTCTCCAGCTGTCCGAGATGCTGCCGTTGAGTTGATCGGTAGATACATGATAGAATCGCCTGAAGTGGTCGGTGACTACTATTCGCGAATTGCTGACCGTGTAGCGGTATTTGCTCGTCCGTCCACCCTGCCAACAACTCGCTGACCTCGACGCCACAGGACACTGGACTTGGAGTGCGAAAGCGTGTGATCAAGCTGCTCAAGCAATACTACAGCGTTACTGAGGATTTGGAGCGTCGCGTCGATATCTGCACAAAGCTTGTATTGCGAATGTTGGATGAGGATGACGCTGTCAAGGACCTCGCCGTCAAGACCGTCGAGGAGCTGTGGTTCCAGACCCCGCCATCTCAAGCCGTCAATTTCAAGGGAAAGCCACCTCCATCAAGTAGCGTTCAGGACAAAACTTCTTTGCTGTTGAAAGTGTCTGTTATCATGGGCGTGTCTGCGTACTTCAAGGATAAGCAATCACCTTTGGAGGATCTCCTTCACAAGATTATGTCGAGTCAAAATCCTACGGACACTCCCTTCATGCATGCAAAATACTCTGAGATATGCGAAACCTTGATTGATGGTCTCGTCGATGCTTCCGATCTTCCTGGTTTCGTGAGTGTCGTGATTCTGGTAAAAGCGTTATCTCACTCCTAGCCCTATTCGTATTTCAGACGGTTCATTCTTGCATCAGAACGCTCTATCTGTTCGCAACTGCATATCCGTCTGTGCTGTCTGGCAGCAACGCTTCCACACTACTCCCTTACTTGAAGAACCCCGCTTCCGTTCGTACAAATTCGGTGTTTGCATGCAGCGTGTTTTAATTTTACCTTGTAGCCCGAGGAGTTGGCCGTGACTGACTACCTGCTCCGAGTTTTCCGGATATCAATTCCCCATATGCCAAAAACCGCGGCCACGTTTGGCCAAGAGCTACAATTAGTTTTACAACCCATGATCGTGAAACCGTCGAACGTTGGTGGTGTGGTGGTAAGTTGAGCTGAAAAGTTCAATCGAGCATGTCTGACTTTTTATCAAGTGCCTGCAAGAAAGCGTTGCGTGCATGTGTGGAGTTGTACAGCATCTCACACATGACTTCCATCGACTGGTCGCTCTTTTGAAGTCGTGCAATGGTGAGCTTTTTCTGTCAAAGCATTCGGTTGAATCACACGCGTTTCGTAGCTCGTCTTCAACAAGCTATCGTCCGCAGTAGCGAGACAATGACTGCTGTTGAGACACGGACATTATCTATCCTCATCTTTATTGTGTCCCTACTCGGAGAACACTGCGACTTTGATCATCTCCGTGTTGAGCGACCCGGTGAGTACAATGTTGACTCAACTTATGAGGGAGATTGAATCCTTTGCAGAATTTGCGACCGAGTTGAATAGCGTTTCAGAGGTAATTAAACTCACAAAGTAGTGTCAATTCTTCTAACCACTACCTGTGATAGGGACCTGTTGTGGAACACATCTATAACAGCCTTCTCTCCCTCTACGCAAAATACAATGATCCCGGTCTCAAGGGACGGATCTTGCAGTGTCTAGGTGCGTTTCCACCCTCTGTGTGTGTGACTGACCTTATGGAATCCCTTGCAAGGCTTTCTGTTCCGCGCTCAGCCTACTTTGATGACGTTGGAGCGGTCTGCTGGAATTATGGATGCGATCTTCACTTCCTCTGATGAAGAAAGCCGCGGGCGGTTATTGAGGATCATGCAAGATTTCCTGGTTTCTGAAGCAGCGAAGCATGCCGAACAGCGCAAGGGTGGGTAGCATATACTGCAAAATTTTGATGATGTTGACGCTCGTTGTTCCAGGCTCTGGGCAAGGAAAGAGTGATGGCGTTGTGGATATGGCAGAACTCGTTGGGAATACGGAAGGGTTTGCAGATTCTGGGTAAGAATCACTTTTTGGATACACGTGATGGTGACGAGCCTGTGTATTGAACAGGGTCAGCTCCGCGGTCGTTCAACGTTACATTTCATCCATCTTGGACGCTGCGCTCTCTCAGAACCCCCAGATACAGGCTGTTGCTGTTGATATCCTAAGCTTCACCGTCAAGCAAGGACTTGCACACCCGCTTCAGGTACACAATATAAGCTATAGTGTGAGTCACTGATGCCACTGAAACCAACAGTCTTTTCCGATCATTGTTGCTCTCGAAACGAGCCCCAACGCAGCGACGAGCGTCCGGGCAAACGCGTTGCATGCCATTTTGTACAACAAGCACATGAGTCTTCTCAATGCTCGCTTTATCGTCAGTGCAAGGCAGTCGTTCGATTACCAGAAGGTAATTTCGCCGAACAACGTCCAAGGTCAGTGAACTTTCAATTTATTTGTTTAAATTTTTGACAAAACCGATTTGGTCGGTGCAGGTTATCGCATGCAACCCGAGCCAACCGCCTTATTGCAACGATGGTACTCGCTAATTCGGGAAAAAAGAGCACCTCGACAAGATTTCCTGAAAGCGTTGGTCAAAGCATTTGACATTCCGACCGCATTGAAATCATCACAGGTAAAAACGCGTCCTCACATACTTCCATTCCCCTCATTCTGAACAATCCTCTAGGATGATGTAGATTTTTCCCGCTACATGGCTGAAAACTTTGCTACTCTAGATTACAAGACCCAAGAAGAAGTTCTCACTGTCATCAAACACCTCACGTCAATTTTATCCACTTCAGGGATGCAACTCATAGAAGTCGTTTCTCCTTCAAACCTGCTCGCCCAGCTCCATGAGCCGCAACAGCAGTCTATTCCGGATGGTACCCATGTGGTGGTGAGACGAACGGTTGATAACGTTGGCAATTACTTACCAAAGTCATAGAACCCCGCTCCGCAGCCTCCACTAGAGCCAAACCTTAACATCAACGTCATGGGAACCTCGGTCATAATCTGTATCGTGATGCTGCTGAAATCCCACTTGAAGGGGCTGTATGGTCTATCCGAGGAGTAAGTCAGCTTTGCAAACTTTCATCGTCTTGACTCATTGTGCCCCCAGAAAATGCAGTAAATTCACTCCGGGAAAGAAGAGTGCCGTTGGGGACAAACCCGCTATTAAACGCCATCAGTTTCCGATATCTTGGGACCGTTTGCCGTTCGCTATGGCACCCCTTATCTTACCTGAGCACCTGACAGCGCAAAGAGCGACGGTATATAAGATGCTTCTTTGTGCGTAGATCGATCATTGACATCCCTTCCACGTGCAGTTCCTTCAAATTTGGAATGAAGACGGTGTGGTAGCTGAACCTGAAGACGACCTCGAGTGATAAACAGTCTTTTGTTGTTGTTATTCTTCGAGTTTTCGTTTTTTCAAACGCATATATCATTATCCTCTGTGCATTAATGTAACGTATGGTCTGAACAATACCAGTAAAGATCTAATGGGCCTAGGAGCTTCTCATGTCCGAACCCTTCAGATATATCTTGGCGACAAAGTAGGTCAGGGTTGTGTGAACCTACACAACCACGACCTACGTTGTCAACTAAAATCTTCACGCATATATACTTGACTAGGACTTCTACCTCGGACGTGGTGTGTAACCGTTATGGTCTCACAGTGCTACCGTCAGTGAAAGTGACCGGTCCTTTTGGCATTTCGCCAATAGCCTTCTGGATGTCGTTATCCAAGCATGGCTCATCCTCGAAGACCCATTTCAATTTACCGCCATAAGACTCTGGCAAGTCTTCCTCGCCGATCAGTTCGCGAAGGGTATCACCAGGATCTTTTCCCAGAATATGAATCTTCCGACGAGTACCCTCGTCAAACCAGCCCTAGTAAGCGGGTTGAAAACATGTTCGCGCAAGTCAACGTCTGAAATATGACTGGGGGGGTGTCTCAGAGCGCGCACCTTGACCCAATTCCATACAGTCGGAAAGAATGATGGGGAATTCACGACAGCGATGGTATTCAGCGTTTCTGGGTAGTTGGCGGTGGCCATCGTGGATGCTTGTTGGAGGTGGTTCCGGAGAGACCACATGGCGGTCAGCGGGATATCCGCCAGATCTATGATGGCCGTCACGGAGGATATCGGCGTCGGTGGTTCGTGGGGTAAATGATCGCAGAGGGGTAACACGAAGCGGGTCATGCATTCGTAGAGTACGATACTAATGCAAGGGCACTCAGCCACCCGCTATGCATGGTATGATGGGCTGTTCGAATTCAACGTACATACGCTGATGCCGTCTCTCTGGTGGAACCGCCTCTAACTCGCGGCGCAACGAATTGTCGAGGGAAGCTAGTCGATAGACGTACACCGGTATGCCTTGCTGCAGACAGAGTCGATGCGGAAAGTTTTGGCAATCGTCAAATGAGCCGGATTGGAATGTCAAAAAAAGAGAGCCCATACTTTGTCTCGGCGCCCAGTCCAGCGCGGATAGAACCTCCGGGCCGACTCCAGCTCAGCAGTGTCGAACGATTTGAACAGCGCATCGACGCCGTGTTGCCTTCTCCACGCCTCTGTACGGGCGAATTGCTTCTCCGCCTTGTTGAGGTCAAACCGACGTGCGCGCAGAAAACGCCTTTTTGTTGGGCACGTTTCCAATACGGTCGCTTTGTCAGATCCTGCTTTCAAAGGTTCTCGGAGGAACGGGAAGGCAAGACGCACTGGAGAGTCACGTCATCGTGACTTGCTCGTCCTTCTCCTGAGCTGTCGGTCGCAGGTCGATAGAGACCTGCTTGAACGAGGTTTGCTTTGAACACGTCGAGTAGTCCGGCGTGCTCGCTTGCGATCGTCTGGCTTCGTTGAGGGGTTCGATCCTGTGTCACGTCTGCGTCATTGGCTGCTGGAATAGCATCCGCGACAGCTGGAGTGTCACCATCAGCGCCATTCAAGTTGGTATGAGGCTCGTCGGACTGAGTAGGCATGCCCGGTGATTAGTAGATGGAGATAATGCAGTAGACAACCAGGGATCAGCGCTCAGCGCTCAGCGACCGTGTGTGCGACTTTCCCCGACAGAAATCAGACGGGAATGAAAAGCCGAGCCACTGTCAATCATTGCTTCTGACTGAATGCCAGTCGGAGGATTCAACCTAATTTACGGATTGCGACACAACATTCGATGACCAGATCACCGCAGTCTGAACCATGTCATTATGGGGCTTCCGTGTTACTTTACGATGCAATATGCACCAGGCCTCCTGTAATCCTACGAATGTGCAGAGTTCACTTTTTTGTGCAACAACTCCAATAGCTGCCTCTCCTGTTTATCCATGAATAGCATTACAGTCCCGAATCTTTGAACCTTAGTGAATGCCAACAGGTAATCTCGCACGCTGTTTCTTGTGTCTGGCAGTGTATCCTGCTCGAGCACGTCCTGGAATGTGTGTAAAATGGATTTAAGCAACTCCGGTTCCAACGAGACTTGAAATAACGCTGGGATGGAAGATGGGGGGATTGTCTGGATGAGATAACATAAGCTCGGAGGTATTTTTCCAAGTGTAACTAACTTACACGAATGAGATTCCATTTGTCCGTGTCGGATTGTAGGGACTCCCACGACTTGGTAAATTGAAATAGCGTTGTAGGTGGCTTTGGGAATCGTGATGTACTTGTATTGCTTGGGGTTGGTCGTGGAGATTCTCGTGTGGAAGAGGCAATCTCGCTTGGTGTCCTGGTAATGATGGTGTGGTTTCCTGTGTGGCGGAATATCCCACCTGATACTCTGACCGGCTTAGACTCTTCGCGTGCCTGTTTGGCGTCCACAAACGTCTGCGGTTTGGACGGAGGAACTTGTATCGTGCTTGGTTTGCTTTCTTGCTTCAGTGGGCGCGATGAGACTGGCTGAAGCAGATTTGTATCTCTCGCCACTGAGGGTGTGGTGATCCGTGTTTCATTATGGGATTGAGGTGTATCGCCTTCAACTATCTCAATGGGAACTCGACGTCGTTTTGGGGTGGTGTTTTTGGGCGTGTCAACAGCCTACGAAACGGAATCCAGCTCTTCACCAACGCCCTTGCAAGGGTAAAAGACCTACGATATAATTCGGGCGTTGTTTAAGCATCTGTTGCTGTGATAACTTCTCAAGCTCACGTATCTCATTCTTTACCGATTCGTTCGCAGGCTCTAGCGCGAGGGCTTTGTCCAGGTCTGTGAACGGATGAGCGACCATCGGTTTTGGTTTGGCATTGTTCCATACCTGTCTGAGCGTCATCCAGATTCCCAAGAGCCCTTCGCGCTTGACCCCTTCTGAAGAGTGCTTTGACATTGTTGGAGTTCAACGCCAAAACCTTTGTGCAATC
>JBBPQD010000173.1:0-16938 GCA_038092355.1 Caloboletus inedulis
GGGAAAGGTGTGCACACCTAACGCAAGGCCCAACTACGAGTCTCGGGATTAGAGTGGCTTCGCCAGAGACGCGTGTCACTCACCGGAACTCCTTGAATGAGGTCTGAGAGGGGTGAGCTACAGAAGCGAGATAATGGGAAGGAGCGGACGGACAAAGAACGATGAGCAATGTCATGGCTTTTCTGTCTCTGACGGAAAGGGCCTTAGTTTTTTCGTGAACACCGAACGACACTCGATCGTCTGTCGGGTGACGCTCTTGAGACAAGAGAGACAGTTCCACCTCGTCGCGATCGCCTGCATCCGAGGCTCTTCTTGAGTGTAGTATCATGGTCGGAGTACGCGGGGAAATGCGAATGCTATCCAAAGTGGAGGCGGTCAACTTCTTGCGGTGGGTGTCTGTCTGATCTTCCACGTTAAAGTTGGGCCGGTGGCGGAGGCTGGGGAGATGAGGCTTCGCAGGTGACTCTTGACGGAGAGTTGACATGGCCGTACCAGCGAAGCGTATCGGTGTTGACTTACAAGTTTGATGTCTGTCCACTTGCCAGTTTGGACGACACGTCACTCATCCACATACAATGATGAACGCGTATAAGACATCCTCAGTCAATAACAACATCCCCCCCCACCCAGCGCTGAAATGGTATCCGCATTCCATCTCGTGCTCGCCTTGGGCCTAGCGTATCTTCTACGCTTCGTCCACCTCAGAATCTCCATGCTTGTCCTGTGGCATGTCCCTGGCCCAAAACCTCACTCGTGGCTGTGGGGCGAGGAACAAATCCTCTATCATGACTCGCCTGGCGTCCATTATACAGAGTGGCATCGTAAGTTCGGTAGAGTTGTGCGGTTTTCCGGTGCATTCGGGGTGCGTCCTTCCGTGCATCGAGTCCATCTTACTGAGATAGTCCTCCAAAGCACCAGATCCTATCTATCATTGACTCTCGCGCCATCAGTTATATCGTAGGTGAAGGAACGTATCACTTCCCCAAGCCCAATGGCGTCAGAACATGGTTCCGATTACTGCTTGGTAAAGGCATTCTTTGGGTGGAAGGTGATATATTTCAGTGTCGTAACTTGGTCCATCCCGACCTTATTTCCATAGGAAAAGAAGCGCATGAGATACAGCGCAGGACCGTTGCACCTGCATTGAGGTAACTCGATTTCAGAATGAGACAATGGATTCCATTCGGACCACTAATATCTCAGCCCCCAATCTGTGAGACACCTGACGACACTGTTTTATGAGAATGCCACAAAGGTGAGTTCAACCAATTCGATACATGAGCAAAGTCCGACATTTGCTGGAGATGGCCGTCCAATGGCAAAAGGTCTTTGATGACTCTCAAACTGCTGAAGTCACAATCGAGATGACGAATTGGGCCGGCCGATTTGCGTATGTACACCGATCAAGGGACCGAGAGGTGCTCATGTATCCGAACAGGCTTGATACCATCGGGCGAGCTGCATTCTCGCACGACTTCGAATGCTTAGATGGTCAACCGCATCCTCTAGTAAATGCTCTAGATGGCCTGACGAACCACGAGAAGACGCAGTGGACGTTCTATATGCGTGCCCTCTTTTGGCTGGCCCCATGGATCTTACACTTCGGTAAGAAAGGTAACCTCATCCGCAAGACTCGCAAGCAGCTTGGCGAATTGGCTATAGTCATCTTGAGCGACGCGAAAATCAGCAACGATTCAGATAGCAAGTCATTGATGTCCTTAATGCGTACGCTCAAAGGTGTTATTTTTGGCCCCGGGCTAACCAACACCCAGTGAGAGAGGATAGAACATCTATGACACCCTATTTAGATGATGAGCAAGTGGTAGCACAAATGCGGACAATCATCTCTGCGGGTTACGAGCCCGTGTCTGCTACGATTGCCGTAAGCAGGACCTGTCACCAGAGTGACATCTCGCAACCTGACCATTGGCAGTGGCTCTTTTATGAGTTAGCCATGGATCCCGAAAGACAAGAAGCTATCCGGAACGAGGTGTCAATCGCATGTGATCCATCATACGACGCGTTGAACAACGATTTCCCGCTACTGCACGCGTTCTTCATGGAAACGTTACGCATGCACCCCCCCATATTGGAGAACCATCATCAGGTGCCTCAATCTATGCTCTGTCCCTCGTAATGACTAAAGGGATCCCCTAGGCTTCCGAAACCACGATCGTTCCCTTATCCGAGCCCCTGCCTGGTACCACTGATCATCACCTCATTATACCAAAGGGGACCGTCTTGTCCCTGCCAGTTAATGTGATTCAAAAGGATAAGTCCACATGGGGACCCGACGCCGATGTTTTCCGTCCAGAGCGATGGCTGCAACGCAATGCTCGAAACAATCGCGACCTGTTTGCGTTCAGTCTCGGGTGAGGCGACTAAATCAGGCACTCGTCGTCTCGTTAACCCATAGTTCCAGTCCGCGAGGTTGTTTGGGCAGGAATTTCGCAGCTGCTGAAATTAAAGTGAGTACAGAGGCAGAATCTTTGTAACGTGAGTTGAGACCGTGCCCACATAGGCCCTGACAGTCACCCTCTTGCGTCAATTTTCGTTTACATGCAAGTGTGACATAGAAAGTTTCCAGACGTTTGTCATCCGGCCTAGGATCGTCGGAGAGGGACCAAGCTCTCTTCCCCTTCTTGTCCGAAGAATCTTGGACTGAGTTGAGATTCGGTGTAGTTTAACAACGTTGATCGGTTTCCTTGTCATTTTTGGTCTTCTGCGTGCTAGGTCACATACACACTCATAGTGTTTGGTGCTAAATTTGAAGTTGGGGAACATATGTGTCGAACGAAAACAAGAAGGCTTCCCTGCAGACGAGGTGTATTCGAGTTTCAGTACCTCACGAACGACTACAAAGTGTTGCATATCACTATAGTCAAAGCAAACAACATCAAGTCGGAATAAATATGCGTCGAATATGTATATGTAGTGGATGTAAATGCTGTCGAGCGTACATTCAATCCTTTTTCTGCTTTTTAGATCTGGGCATCTCCAAATCAATCTCCTCAGCTTCGTCGTCATCGTCATCGCTCTCCTCGTCCTCGGAGTCAATTTCGTCTGAAGGAACATTTCCGAGGAAGTGATCGGTAGCTTCAACGAAGACTTCGTTGGCAATGGTAGTTCCGATCTAAATCCAGATGAACCCTGTCGCACGCAGGTTTCGCAAGTCAACTTACATCGAATGGATCCGAGGCAATTTCAAAGAAGTTGAAAAAACTGCCCACTTCAGCGGGCACATCCGATTCTTCTGCGTCTTCTTCCTCAACACGAGGGTGCAGTTTTGTCAACGCGTTCTCAGGGTCTTTCCAGTTGATTTTGGTGGCCTGAGTAAAAATGATGAGAAAAATCTCAGAGTACCTGTAGCGAGTATTCATACCAAAGACTTTGCATCACGAGGCCACGCGAAAGAAAGCATTGAAGGTGTCAAGCCATCCTCGTCGGGCTGCTCTCCGGCAGCCTCACGCGGTGGAACATATTTGTACTCTTTTTTCAGGACAGAGTCGGTGAAGTATGGGTTTGATTTGAAATGCTGCGCTACGGGTGAGTATTATGACACAGAACGCGACAGAAAACTCACAAACTCAATGGTGAAGCATCTTGGTTCGTTAGGATCGCGTGCCACCCACAGATCTTCCAGATAACTCAAGGCAATGCGATCAATATTATGCTGAGCTTGGAAGCCAATCAACGGATGGTTCAGCAACGCAATAGGCCAAAATTTTGGTATTGCTTTAGCAACTTCACGCCGTTTTTCGTAGATAGGGCGAAGCGTCTCATGTCCACGACGCTCTGAAGTGAGTTCGAATTACAGTGGGTCTCAACACCTTCAACGAAAATGCGACCCACCTAGGAGTAGTTCAGCACGTTCAATTTGCTTTTGGACGTCTTGCAATTTTTGGGCATCCTCGTCGCTGAGCTCAACGCTCTCAAGAGGATTTTTCTCCGTGTCTGTACCAGGGGAAGCACGTTTCTTTCCAGACATTCTTATACAGCGAAGAGTAGGAAGCTGCAATATAAACTCGGTGCGCTGTAGAAGTTTTGGATCTATCCAAACTCCGCTGTAGCGTTCGGCCACACACTTAGATTAGGTAAGAAATTGAGAATGACAAAACGAGTTCCTAGGCCTAATCCACCCTCTGCTTGTTTCCCATCTCTATCTCCTCCATCTTGCTCACAGTCAGCGCCCTTTTCCTGGCTGTCGGGACTCCATTCGCGGAGAAAACTCTCCCTGACAAGCCAAATCTCTGGGCGAATGAGCCTTTCAAGCCTTTACCGTGATGTGCAGAGCGGAATCCTGGTCCCTCGTAGTAAATAACATCCGTTGGTGGTATCAGTCTTGGCCACGAGACATATTCGATACCGTAAATCATGATGAATGTAATCGCAGAGGCCGCAACAACCAGCCAAAGCATGAAATAGTAGAAGAGTGAGTAGTCTGCACCGAAAAAATCAATACTTGCGAATCACGAGCTTGTTCACAACTCACCCGAAGTTCTGGGCAGTGTGAGACCAGCACAAATCATGAACAATGAAAAAGACATCATGTAAGGAATCTTAATGTTGTTCAGCGGACGAATAGTCCCGAGACACAAACAACTCACTGAGCGGATGACTAGTGGCCGGGTGTCTGCCAACAACGAAATGGCTGTGATGGGATTCTTCCGTGGAGTCCATGCTCCAGTCACAAGGTCAAAGCCATCCTGCCTTGCGCCATCGAAATAATTGTTTCTGACATATCGCATTATACTCTTATAGCCATCTTCAAGGGCACCCATCTTTGTTCGCTGGTTTGTTCTTGTGAAGTCTGTCTTCAAGGCACCAGAGCCAGCATAGGCTTTCGAGATCAGATCAGCATGGTCGGCCCACACTGTGCGGATATCAGTTGTATATCATAAAATGATATTCAATGGTAGGACAGAGGCTTACACTCTCGAAAATCCCTACTTAGGGCGTGGAAATCATCTAGATCCTCACCCTCGGCGAGTACACCAAGCACCTTGAGCTGGTGATTTAGTGTCCACTTTGCTAATGTTGCCTGCACAACGTTCGTGCGATCCAAGCTGTCCATGCAGTTTGTGCGGACAACTCCTCGCTGAGTTTTCACAGGATCAGGTCGGGACATGTCGAGATGGAAATAGCTAAGGACACTTGAGTAGGCGGATTCGTACCAATGACAGCACCATACCCCTGCCTCAAAAGGTCTTCTTGCATCCTTTCAACGAGAATATTGATACGGTCCCAACGCATATTCTTGCATTCGTCGTGGAAGTCGAAATACTGGTATTTGACGTCTACTACCTCAGCCTGGAACAGATGCGTAAGCGGTATAATAGGCACAACTAAGAACAACACACTTGATTAAAGATGCGTTCATATGCGTCTTTGACGGGCTGTTCGTATCCCTTCTGGTTGACTAAGTTGACCAAGTTCTGCTCGCCATAGATCGAAACTTGTTCTTGTAGATGACGGCGTAAGGAATCGACCTTTGAGGATGTTCAGTATTTTATCACCTTCTGAACATTAAGCTACTTACGGCATCTTGAAGGTCCATCACTTGCAAATCGGGTTTATATCTCAGCGTATTGACTTCAGCCCAAAACACAGGAACGCTCCCTCGAATCTGGGCGAAACTGAGTTGGTGCGAAAACTTTTCGACGTTGGAAATGCGGCCAGCTGCTTGTTCTTCAACGAGAAGTATCTGCTCTGTCTCATTAAAGTTTGCGACGTGCCCATCCTGGTCTATGCCCCGGCGGAAGTACCGTGTGCCTGCACGATACCGTGACCTCCGGCTGATGAGACATAGCTGGAGCCGGTGCCCATGGATATAGCTAGTGCGGGCATCAAATGCTGGTTATTGGTGTCAACGCGAATGTGTAATGTCTGTCACCGAACACCTACTGCCGTATACTATAGGAAGAATGTAGGGGCTGAGCTGCTCGTATTTCAGTGTCAGAGATGCCACAGCAAAAGATGGTTGTTTTTCTCACATCCTGTGCAATGTCGGTGTCGATCAACCTTGACTGCAGGAACCTAAAGAGATTGTCAAAGTCCTGCTGAAAGGATAACACGATGTGCGCACTTGTTCCAGAAAAATCTGTCATCCGCCTTGCGAGCTATGAGACGCGAAAATTTTGGTCCAAATCATTTCACTTACTTGTTCCCAGAGAGACCTTTCGTGGTTATTCTCCCTCTCACTCCACTGTGCCTGCAAGCGCGTGGACAAATCCCATCCATAGCTAAACAAAAAGTGACCGCCGAGCAGATGAGACCGCACGAGTGCCAGCAAATGTCCTTCGACAGGATGTGGTGCATTCTGGGCTGAGACGTTTGGATTAAGGGGGAGGATATCGAAGTCTGCAGCACGGTATATATCGTGGCCCATGAAACGCGCTCGGTGCTCGCGGCCAGTGAGGATGATGATGTACTCCGCTACCATAGGATATGATGGGTCCCTTGCAAGCGAAAGTCAAACATTGGGAACGCACACAGTGCCAAAGAGATCATTCCAAGTATCCCGTACACCGTCTTTTCATACCTCGACGCAGCAGGGGGTGCTGGCGTGTTGGGCGCTGAATATCTCGGATGTCAGCAAGAGCAGCGTGCATCACGAGGCCAAAGGAAGGCTCACGGTTGAGAACTATGTCACCAGTCGACCTGTGTATGGTGAGGGATTGTGCGCCGAACGGTTCCACGGGAGCAAAGGTGTAAGTATCCTGGCCAAGGATAAATCTGGATGTGTGTGAGGACAGGATGCAGCGGAAAGACAGAGACGTGCACGAACAAGTTGAGTCTCTGGTATACAAGTTTCATTACTGGAGGAAGAAGTGGTTGAGTACGTCGTCGCAATGGACACCGTATGGGTCGGGTTCGGTTTGGATACCTCGTTTTCGTCTGAGTCTGAAACGGCCTCCGCTTCAAGCCATGGTCAAGCTCACCCCAGAGCTGCTCGCCCAAGCACCCTCTGCAATAAACCCCGTTAGAGAGCGCCAGCTCGATCTTCGCGGTGAGTCTGCCAAAGAATCGTGTATCGCACGTCTCGCTGATGCCCCACAAAGGATACAAAATCCCTACCATCGAAAACTTGGGTGTCACCAAGGCATGTGTTGTCTGATCACATCCATCGCGTTCCCCCGCGGTCTCATCTGACTTGCACTCCAACTCAGGACCAGCATGATGCCATAGACTTGACGGATAATTCCATCACCGCACTCGGGAACCTGCCCCTCCTCAAACGTCTACGCACAATTCTCCTCGCCAACAACCGTGTCTCGTCCATCTCTCCGTCCATCAACCTGTCAGTCCCTAATCTCACCACCCTCCTCCTTACCGCAAACAGCATCTCCGAGCTCGGAGATCTCGAACCCCTCAAAGAACTAAAAAATCTCAAGTACCTATCCTTGATTGGGAACCCTGTACGGGAAAAGAAATGGTATCGCGAGTGGCTTGCGTGGAGAATACCATCGCTAAGAGTTCTGGATTTCCAGAGAATCCGGGATAAGGTGCGCCCGAAATCCTTTTCGCGTCGGTCCTCGATACAGCTTGAACGCTTCCACACCATGTAGGAGCGGCAGACAGGCAAGTCACTCTTTCTCACTGCAGAGGGTCTACCCACGGCACTCGCAACGACAATATCCACGACCATTTCAAAACAAAGCACAAAAATTGCCATTACGATCGACGAGCCTAAGTCAGTGCCACTCGCTGGGAAGGCTGGCCGATTGATGTCAAAGGAGGAGGCAGAGAGAGTCAAGCAGGCCATCGCAAAAGCAACCTCAATCGAGGAGATCAGAAGACTGGAGAGAAGTCTCAAGGATGGATACCTGCCGGCCATGGAGGCAGTTGGTGCTTAGTGTGTTGTAATCTGTACTTTCTTTGCCTAATATCTTGAGACTTCTACAACGCCCGATCACGTGAATTGCCTACAGCATAACTTACAGGGGCCCATAATTCAATATCGGTAGAGAGATAGTCGGATGGATCCACTTCAGCAGTTCTCTTCACGAGATCTACCGCTCGTATCTATGCTCCAAGGCATAGTCCGTGAAAAATGAGGGCAACGACCGCGCCAAGGTTTGCCAGAGAGCTGATACCATGAAGTATCCCAAACCTTGCGTTCAAGGCTTTCATTTCGTCTGAGACCTGTATGATAATAAGTGGGCAGGAACCAACGACGCGAGGGATTGCACTACTGTGGTGTTGTCATATGTGTTACCTTCAGCCTTCTCAAGTTTGTGGCGCTGCAACATCGTCCTTAAGATCGAATGTGAGTTTCGAAGTGCTACAGTTGTCCGTTATACAGAACACGCACTTGCTGGTCATCGGACCGACCACAAACTGGTTCACACCTTGGAACCAGATGACGCTCGCCAGGGCATATACTTGTGCGACGTCGACGATCAAGGGGCTGTTGAGCTGGGTCAAGACATTTGGGTGATGGAACACCCAGAGTACCAACAAGGCGGAGGCAATGCAAAGCGAAGTCGCGAAGTAGACGGGGAAGGTCCGGTGTTGGAGGGCACCAAATTGCTGCCTCGCTAATATAAAGATTACATGAAATCAGACACGGGTCCAACTGAATTGCCACAAGACGTACGGAGGACTCTGTAGGCTATAACACCTAACGAGAAACGAATTGTCAATTCTTTGTGGTCGGGGGCTGGCCAAGCCCGCTAACTCACCCGCAAAGAATGTTATCCACAGGGCTGGGTTGCCAGACGATCTGCAGTGAGCAAAGATTGATGTTCTCCGAACGCAATACTGGCACCTACACATCCCACACAGCCAACTATAGCCCAGGATGTACACCCCTCTAGTGTTGAGCAGCCCCCCGAGAAACGAGAAGGTTAGTGTATCTTGTGGCATGTCTTGAACTAAGTGGAAACAGCAATGAATAGCCAATACTGTGCATACATATTCTGAAACACGCTGGGTCCCTTTTCTCATCGGCTGTTCCGTTGTCAGGGAGTAAATCACAAGCCGATACCCATGGTCTAGTCCATCCCCCGTTGGACGTCCTAAGTAATACGCACGGGCCGGGTATCCAACGCCGCAAGTAACTCATCGATGTGCGGTCGAATTGTCCAAGCCTGTGCATAAAAGGTGTCATGGATTTGATCTCGTATGCTCCGGTCTAAGAGTGCATCGCCCAATCCCCGAGCATGCCTCCTTGCCTACCCATCCGCCTCCTTGGGCCAGGTCCCATGGCCCGTTCATCACGCGGAGTACCATTCAGGACAAGGTGCTTATCGACCAGCTACGGGGCGATTCGTCAGATATAAGGCACGTCCCTGGTAACAAGTAACTCGCACATCATTCAATGTATTTGTTGATTTTGTCAGTGCAGACAGGAAAGCCGTGAGCTGTACATCTTCATATTCCTACAGAGACATCATCAAACGATGTCAGAATGGTTTCGGGAGCATCCAAATCAAGACATAACGAGACGCGGGCTCAAAAGGGCTGTGAACTAGAGCTGGACTTACCGTGTCGAATTCCTCGCGAAACCCCTTGTTCTCACTCGCAGGAAGAGATGCAATCAAGGCGGAAACTGATCGAAGAATTGTGTGATCTTTTGAGACTTGGCCTGTAGTATGATCCGTCATTCAGACTGTGAGAATGACCAGCAATCATCCCCTACCTGCGATCGCGTTCGTGACATACTGTACAAGCACTAAGATCCGTTCATGAAGCATCTTGACTGCAGCTCTTTGTGCTTGCAAATGAGATTCCACTGAGCAGCATTAGCCTAGTATTGTCAGGCGCTAAGATGGTCAGATACTCACGACTGGTACTCCCCCCTCCACCCTTTGCTGTCCAGTCGACAGCGATCCGCTCAGCTTCACCTGTTTCGACTTTGTATGGTGCCTCAATAAACACGGATCGTGTCTTCTTGTCTCTGATCTCTACAGAAGGTTCATAAGCCTTGAAAGGAAGGGTTTGGCCAGTGATGTCAGAGGAGGTGGATGCAGATGAAGATGGCTGAAGTAGAAGGAGCAGTGGCGTGGAGCAGTATCCTGTGAACTGTACAGCGAACTATGAACTAGCGAAGGGCAGGGCATAACAACTCAAGCTGACCTGATCCTGAAGCGCTATATGACGGGAAGTTGGCGTCGGTGCCACGGTGTACCACCCAATGAATTCCAACGAAGGGAACACCTGTTTGTCTAGGCCGACATGTGACGCAAAGAACGCTCCAAGAAAAGTAACCTACATTGATCCCGTCTTTGCGCTAGAAAGCCATGATCAACCATGTCATCACGTCCATTCTCTACTGCCAACTCGAACGTGTTGACGATCTCAACCTCTCGACCATTCTGTGTGCCGAGTAACGCACCAAGCACTATACACAGTCTGCAGTCTGGCTAGCGGTCGATTGTAGGGAAAGCTTACCAAATGGCAGATGCGATTTCGTCTGAAGTTTCAATCGCGTGAGGTGCTCAGAGATATTTAGAATTGGGAGGGGGTGACTGTATGCGCTGTGAGGTTTGATACACTGGTAGAGCGTGGTTTCAGCGTACAGTAAAAGAGACAGGCTGGACGTAGTAGTCGCAGGGAGGACGACTGGAGGTTCGTCGATGTCCATTGGGGTCATGCTGGTCTTTGGCAAAGTAGATCTAGCTAAGTATTATGTAGCTTGAAAGGAAAGGTCTTCGTGCTAAGAAAAGCAGGCCCAAAAAATTCCCATTAGCCGACTTGAACGACTGACCTCGTCATTACTAGTGACGCGCTCTACCAACTGAGCTAAACGGGACTTGTCTTCGATTCTGGACAAGCCAATAATGATTCATAATTTTGTCGAACGCGAAAGGACCTGCCCTGAACTGATTCAGTCGCGTCCTCGCCCCGCCTGCTGTGACTTCAGTAGCTCACCATGTCTGGCTTTGATGCTAATCGAGTCTTCACTGTCAATGTCCACGATCCATCCTCCGCTTCAACCTCAACGGATACCCCCTCGCAGACGGAAAAGCTCCTTCTCGAATTCTTGCTGCACTACAGAGTGGGCGGTGATTTCATATACAGGTTTGCCCCTCCCCCCCTTTTTTGAATCGTATCTTATTGTGTCTGATCGTTTCGTAGAGACAATTTACGTGCAGATCTTCTTTTGAAGCAGTACCAGCTAGAGATAGACCTCCGCCACCTTAGCCTGTATAACGACGAACTTGCACACGCGATTCAGGATCGACCAGCGGATATTCTTCCCTTGGTGGGTCGCTCTTCATTACCACACGACCTCCTTTCTTGCTCATGTATTGCACAGTTTGAAAATGCGGCCACCAAAGCAGCCAGGTCGATCCTTTTCCCTCTGGCAAGCACGTCTGATGAGCGAGCGGAAGCTGCTCTCCAATCTATACCCAAAATACAAATAACCATGCAGTCTGGGTTAAGCATGCGACGATTTCGTGACCTCACTGCGGACACGATGAATAAATTAGTTCGTATACCAGGCATCGTCATTTCGGCCTCCGTCCTCTCCTCTAGATCCACAAAGCTCCACCTCCAATGCCGTGCGTGCAAATCGACGAAAATTATATACCCTCCTGGTGGTCTTGGTGGTCTTGGTAATGGTTCTGACAGAGGCCTCCCAAGGGTCTGCGACGCTCCTGAACTGGAGAATCAAAAGAAAGATTGTCCGCTGGATCCCTACATCATCGTTCATTCAAAGTCCAGCTTCGTGGATCAACAAACGTTCAAGCTCCAAGAAGCACCGGATATGGTACCGGTTGGGGAGCTTCCTCGACACATCCTCCTATCAGCCGATAGATATCTTACGGGAAAGGTCGTTCCTGGCTCACGCATTATCGCGACTGGGATCTATTCAACATTCAACTCGGCAAAAAACGTGAGTATTCGACAGTTCCCCCTTGTCTCTCAATCCACTAAGAGCCAGCTTAGAAATCTGCGGGACCGGCCGCTCTTCGACAGCCATATCTTCGGCTGGTTCATATTGAGCTGTCGTCTCCATCTCCGGGTGGTGGAGCCTCAAACCCCTTTGGAGTGCAGTTCACTCCGGAAGAAGAGGAAGATTTCGCTGAGATGGCAAGAAGCGAAGGTTTCTATGAACGCTTTGCGAAAAGTGTAGCTCCAAGTATTTATGGTTGCCTAGGTCTGTTTCCGTCTTGCAGAACATCAATACATCACTTATGGTATTCAGATATAAAAAAGGCAATTGCTTGCCTCTTGTTCGGAGGCTCGAAGAAAGTATTGCCTGATGGGATGCGATTGAGGGGAGATATCAATGTATTATTACTTGGAGATCCCGGTACAGCTAAAAGTCAGTTACTCAAGTTCGTGGAGAAGGTAGGACCCGTGTTCATGTGTCCCAGCTATTGGTTAACGGTGTTCACAGGTTGCTCCGATCGCTGTATACACGTCGGGCAAGGGCTCAAGTGCAGCAGGTCTGACAGCTTCAGTACAACGTGACGCAGTTTCTGTGAGCCTGTTTGAGAAGTACTTTAGACGATACTGACTCGACTTGATTAGCGCGAGTTTTACCTCGAAGGAGGTGCGATGGTCCTTGCTGACACTGGTGTAGTGTGCATCGATGAGTTCGATAAGATGCGTGACGAGGACCGTGTTGCCATCCACGAGGCCA
The DNA here is from genome assembly GCA_038092355.1 of Caloboletus inedulis. Taxonomy (NCBI): domain Eukaryota; kingdom Fungi; phylum Basidiomycota; class Agaricomycetes; order Boletales; family Boletaceae; genus Caloboletus; species Caloboletus inedulis. The sequence continues at coordinate 12,599 of JBBPQD010000173.1, forward strand.
TGGAACAACAAACTATATCCATAGCAAAGGCTGGTATCACCACTGTCCTGAACTCCCGGACGAGTGTCCTTGCAGCAGCGAACCCAGTGTGGGGTAGGTACGATGAAGGACGAAGTCCGGGCGAGGTGAGCCTATCGTTTGCACTGATATTAAGGGCTTGAGCTTTTTTTTTTTTTTTTTGCAGAACATCGATTTCCAGACTACTATCTTATCTCGGTTCGACATGATATTTATAGTCAAAGACGAACATAATGAACAACGTGATAGGGTTCGTTAATCCATCTTCTTGATACAGTCGTTTCCTTATGCTCCCGAGTAGATGATTGCAAAGCATGTCATGAACATCCATATGAACAGACCGAACCAAAATGTTGAGAACGGCGAGGTTATTGGTGAGATCGACATCGACAAGATGAAGCGATATATTTCATACTGCAAGAGGCATGCTTCATCTCCTGTCTGAGATCACTGTTCTCAACGTACCTTGTAGTAAATGTGCTCCTCGCCTTTCTCAGGATGCTCAGGAGATGTTGAGCAGTCACTTCGTCAGCCTGAGGAAGCAAGTTCAGCAGGTCGAGCGAGACAACGACGAGCGAAGTTCAATACCAATAACTATCCGGTTTGTTCAATAATGACTCATCCTTCTGCCTTCGTCGCTAACAATCGCATATCTAGTCAACTAGAAGCCATCATCAGAATATCTGAGTCACTGGCAAAGATAACCCTGTCACCCATCGTGCAAAATCATCATGTTGAAGAAGCGATACGTCTGTTCAAGTTCTCGACCATGGATGCGGTGTCGGCAGGTTCTGTTGATGGGATGTCTCGAGGCGAACTTAACGAAGAGACGAATCGCATAGAGAAAGAGCTCCGGAGGCGGTTGCCGGTAGGGTGGAGTACGAGCTACCAGAGTCTCGTCAGGGAATTTGTCACGCAACAAGGCTATTCAAATCACGCCCTTGAACGTACGTTATACATCCTGGAGAAAAGAGAGATTATCAGGTTCAGCGGGCAAAAGAAGGTTGTTCATAGGTGAGTTGACGTGGTTAGGTTTGCTGGTCTCTCACTCATTTACTCAGAGTCGGGGTATAATGTTCGATATATGTAGTCATCGTCTTTGGTGTGATTGTTACTATAGTATGCATTGCTTTTTACCGCGTCGTTAGTGGACAATGATACATGCATGGTTAATGTCCAAAACCACCATCGCCCGCCTAGCTCAATCGGATAGAGCGTCAGACTCTTAGACTAGGCGATCTGAAGGCTGCGAGTTCGACCCTCGCGGTGGGCTATAAGTTTTAAAATGTTTTTGCTCTTTTTTTTTTTTTGTTGACATCAGTCTCCTGAAGTCTTTCTAGTGCATCTCATGGGACACTGTGAGTCCGTTCATATCCATGCCAGCTGCACTCACCAAGATTCCCCAGGCTAAATCACTCATGACATGAGTTGTCCATAGAATTTAGGTGAATGTTTCAGCCTGCCTAAGGATTGTAACTTGGATCGGCGAACATCAATTACAATTACCTTGAACTCGAAGCAATAGTTATTAATTATTGGGACAACTAAGGGGAGGGAAAAAAACTCATAGCCCACCGCGAGGGTCGAACTCGCAGCCTTCAGATCACCGCCTTGCACGACTCGTACAATCGTAAAAGTCTGACGCTCTATCCGATTGAGCTAGGCGGGCGACGACAGCAGATGCCGCAGGTCGCACATGATTAGCAGGGGTCACGTGATGGTGTTCAACATGCACGTGCCTGAGTCTCCGACGCGTACCAATTTTCATTTACCAGCGCGACGTGAGCACTGCGTGGTATACTGCCATCATGCTATCGGATAACGAAAACGACAAGCCGAGGTAAGTTGTGGAAACTCTTCGTTCTGACCCTACCATTCAACCCGACTGCGACTGTTTAAATGGAACGTTGTCGTCCTCCGCCGAAAATAGCCCTACCCTCCAAATCATAGAAATTTCATCTGATTCGGAGGACGACGTGTAAGTAATTGTCTTCGTACTGAATCCTCTCAGAAATGGTACTCTAATTATCTGTAGCTTTTGTCAGCCACACCCAAGGTGAGATTTTAGCAGAGTGCAACCTTCTCCGTGAAATCTCATGAACAAGTGCAGCAAGTTCGCACCTCCATTGCAAGGAGAAAACAAACTTCTCGCGTCAGGTTCTACCTGGGAGAATGATGTTATCGAATTGACCGACAGCGAGTCGAGTAACTCCTCGGACCTTCCGGACATGCTGTCCCCTTTGGTCAAAGGGCCACGAAGAAAATATTTTGCAGACTCGAGGAGACAACGACCCCCTGCCGAAAAATCCATACCATTGTATGTCGATACAAGTGATGACGGAGAGTCTGACAAGGACTGCATTCTCGTATTGTGCGTGCTTGGTAGAATATTGTTCCGATTTGCCCAATTTTGTCTAGGAATGACCCCCCAGGCTCCCAAAGGCCAATTCGAAGCATTCCTCCTGCCAAAGGTATTGTCAGGACTTTTCTGCCAACATACCTAGGGAAGTTTCATCGCAACCTCGTTTATTGGTATAGGTCAAGATGTTGCAAGGGGCAACCCGTTGCTCGACTCTCCGAAGAAGAATGCTGTTCCTGAATGCTCTCAGGCTGGACGGAAGTTGCCTAGCAAAAAAACAGGGCATTCAGCGCACAAGGACAAAGAGCAAGCCCGACGACAGAAGTATGCCACCGCACTGTTCGTTGAGCTCAACAAGAATGTTTTCGGTGATCGCCTCCCAAAGAATACTACCCTAGAATGGAACAAACGCCTGTTGACAACCGCAGGACGAGCGCGCTGGCACCGGTGAGTGAATCACACCTCCAGGGATCCTAGTCGCGCTGACTATTCTTAATTTTTAGCTCGCGTGAGGGCGCACATACCACGAAGATTGAATTGGCGTCTAAGATCTTGGATTGCGATGGTGAGCTGGTTGTATTTTCGGGCGCAACGCATCGTACTGATGATTCGAATGGGTCATTTAGAACGCATTCGAAATACCCTGTCTCACGAGATGTGCCATTTAGCATGCTGGGTGATTGATAACCACCCTCAGGAAGGACATGGTCACCTTTTTAAATCATGGTTAGCATCATGCCATTTTTGCTATCTGATCTACTATCGAAAAACGTTATCGCCAGGGCGAGCAAAGTGATGTATAAGCATCCGGATATCGACATTTCTGTAAGTCCACCGCTCAGCTCAGAAATAGTTCTACTAATTATGGTAGACCCGGCATAACTATGAAATATCATACCCATATGAATGGAGTGAGCTCGTTTCTGTTGTCTTACTTGGTATTTCCTTTGATCTCACTCGATTTTAGAATGCGAGAAGTGCTCAAAGATGTAAGCACGGTGAAGTCCTACCGGAAGTGTCTGATCAGTTGCTCCTAGTTATGGTAGATACTCAAAATCTATACGGCCAGATGAATGTGGTAAGTCGAAGCACTCGAATATAGCATTTACTTGTGTAACTATGATTTTTGCTGGGACAGTGTGTGGTGCCTGTAAAGCGGGCAAGCTAATCCCTCTATTTGTTGAAAGAAGGCAAATGACCCCCAAGGTCGGCCGTACGGCCGTAGCCAGGCCTCGAGGTATAGATGAACCATTCTGTCGCATTGCAGTGCTGAGTGTTGCTGATCCATCATCACAGGCTCTCCGCACTCAATCGTTGGGAGTCCAAGCAAGAATGGTCCTGTCATGCAGCAGGCTTTCGTACCTGTAACAAATCTCGATGACAACGATATCCCGGGCCTTGTGAATGCGCTCAAAGGCATATCTATCCACAACCCAAGGGACTAATAGATTGATTTATCACTAGTAGTTGAAGGTCAAAGGTTTTGGTCGTGTATTCCTCTCCCAGTTTCGAATACAAATCTATTGACCAGGAACTGTCACTCAAAGGTTGGGTGAAATGTATAAAAATGCAGCACCTTAGGTAACGAATAAATATTCTTTACGTGGTGAACAGACATCAAAGTTGGAATTAGACTCCATTTCATGTTTGTAGTTCCAGATTTGCGTACCTAGTAGGTACCCCCATTTGCCACCATACAAATTGCGTTAGTATATACATTCGTTGACCTCCTTCACCATTTGATACTTAATGAGGGGTCAGTGAAGTCCTTGATCCATATCTGCATCAAGACTGAGACCCACACCATAGGTAATGATTAGTACACTTGATTTTCTATATCCGGGACGCAAATCGCCAGACCAAGCAAGTGTTGTTCCAGGGGGAGAGGTTTCCGTAGCGTCGTGAGTCTCAAAGTAATTATTCTTTGGTGTTCGGTGTTCTTGCGACGAAACTTCTTCTGCTC
>JBBPQD010000174.1:0-16933 GCA_038092355.1 Caloboletus inedulis
ATCCGGTAAGCCTTTCCCGTTGAAGTTAACCCTTCCCCAACGACCGACTGACCGAACCTAATTAACCATAAAATAATCCCAACCACACTTGCCTTTACCGCATCACACACGCTTTCCCCTTTCCCCATTCCCCATTCCCCATTCTCCACACACAGAGTCGAACGCATCGCAACGATGTCTATCGGCGTTCTTCTCGTCATCCTCGCACTCGCTGCAATCGCCACTTCAACAGCCTCCCTCGTAGCGCACGACCACCCCTCCACCGACCTCCCCGCTCTCCTCATCGCCGCCACCGCCACAGGCATCATGGCCATCCTCTACCTCGCCAAACGCTACCTCGCCCGCGCCCTCGACTCGAGCACCATGCACGGCGAAGCCCTCTGCGCGCTCTCCTGCACCCAACTCTCCGTCGTCTTGCTCGTCGGGTCGTTGATCTATCGGGTGTGGAAAGGTGGATGGTGGGTCGATTCGGCGACGGCGATCGTGATTGGGTTGTTGTTTGGTTGGGAGGGGGTCAAGATGATCCGGTGGGCAAGGAACGACGATTTTGATGGAGGATGTTGTGCGAATTGTCGTCCCAAAGACAAGGCAGGGTCCGAGTGCACGACACCCTCGACGGAAGTGGAGAAGCCCAGGGATGATACATCAGAACAGAAACAGACTCCCTGTTCCGTTTCCGCACAGTGTTGTGGGTGCTCAAAGAAAGAGGAACCTGTCGACAGGGAACAAACATGCTAGCTGCCCTCATGTCTTATATCATTAGAGGCCGATATTGATGTTGAATTGTCTAACGAGATGTAAGTTTGTACATATCACACATTTCAACAAATTACAACAAGAGAAAACGACCGAAGAAAAAAAAAGGTTGTTACTATGATCCGAACTTTTCAAAGAAACGAGCATCAAATTAAGACAGCGTGAAAGCGACAACATCCAACAAGACACCTCCGAAGCCACGACAGCACCTGCTGCGGGTCAGCACAGCAATAGGCCTCGTCGGGTCGACTGAAAATTAAGACAGGGCAACACACGCGTCTTCCAGCGATTACATCCGATAGTTGTGTGCGAGGTCATACAGGTCCACGGGTGATGCACTTTCGGGAACGATATCAGGTGATGGGTGCGGGTCGGAAGGACTTGATTTCTTCGTACAACAGTTCCTTGAGCTGCTCACGACTGATGTCGTCCTTGTGCACTGATGCGCGAAATGAAAATGGAGCTTCACATTTACAAGTAGGTACTTACGATCAAACTCAAAGAACTCGGGGTCGAGGGGGGGAGCGACGGGTTCGTCCTCGGGATCATGCTAAACAACGACATGAGCGATCAGACTTACCGAACCAAGAACTAGAAACGTACATATGCCTCGAGGTATGGGTGAGCCAGTGCGTCCTCGACAGTTACCCGTTTCTTTGGATCAAATGTCTACAAGACAAATAAAATCAGCCTCCTCGGCCACAGCCCGTACCATCCAACAAGAAAACAAACCTACCAAAGTCTTTGTCAAAAAGTCGACCGCCAACGGGTTCGCATTTGGGAACAGCTGCGCAAATGGGCGGCGTTTCCGGAACGGCAGCGCTCGGATATAATCACGTGATCGACGCGTTGTAATGGCGTAAAACTCGTCCAACGTGGGCGTCCCGAGAACGTCCAATATGAGCGTCAACTGGTGATGGTAATCCCGTCCAGGGAAGAGCGGTTTTCCGGACAACATCTCCGCCAATATACATCCCACGGACCAAACGTCGATCGCCTTGGTATATTGCTTGAACGTGAGCATGATCTCTGGTGCACGGTACCATCGTGTAGCGACGTATTCCGTCATAAATCCCGTTTCGGTGCCTGACGGCTCGGCCGTCTTGACGGACCGTGCGAGACCAAAATCACAGACTTTAAGATCACAGTTGGCGTTCAAAAGTAGATTTGACGGTTTGAGATCGCGATGGATGACATCGGCCGAATGGAGTGCTTTGAGTGCACGAAGGGTTTGATAGATGAAATACTGCGCATGATCGTCGGAGAGATCTTGTGTCCGAATAACGCGATGCATGTCCGTTTCCATCAGTTCTTGGATCACTGCATCCACAACGGGACATCAGTCAGCCCATCTGCGAATTGCGAACCACGTGGGGTGGACACCCCGAGGTAGGTATGACGTACGATAGACTTCCTTGAACGCCTCGAGCGACGGGGGCTTGACGATATCGAGGATCGAAATGATCTACGGGACGTCCAATATGTCAGTTAAACCCCCAAGTCGCCCAGGATGACATACGCACGTTCTCGCTCACGCCGGCCTCGCTCAGAAACTTGAGAAGCTTCAGTTCGCGCAGCGTCCGGAGACAGAACATGGAATGATCGAAGGGGGTGATCTTCTTGATGGCGACTTTACGTCCACTGGGACGGTGTACCGCGGAGCAAACGATGCCATAGGCACCCTCACCAACGACATCGAGAACTTGATATTGCGTACCTGAATGAGGTTCGGAATGTTACATCTTCTCTCATACCGCAAACAAGAAAAAAAAAAGACGTAGATACGGACGGATAACTACGTACCGACGTTGAAGCGTACTTTGCGCGGCGCAGGCGGAGCCTGGGATGCCGCATGGCCGTGCTTTGACTTGGACTGCGATGCATCAGTAGCAGCCTGTTGTTTATTCTCTGGCATGGCTTGACCTTTAGATCGTGGTGAGAAGGGAGATACGGAACGTCGAGGAGAGAGGACAAAGCCGCTTTAACGTACGCACCTTCACGGGGGGTGCCCTATTATTGTCTGGAACAATCCTTTGTAGCTATTACCTTTCTTGGGGAAAAAGGCACCACCGCAGCCAATTTATTTTTGCGTATCCATAGGGCATTTTCGTACTAGAGTTGCCTTTTGTAGAGAAAGTCGAGCTTATTTCTTTTCAATTCTAGTACGAAATTTAATAGTTGCGCATTCCGCTGCAACGATTGGCGCAGGAGCAGGAGCAGGACCCATGCCGCCTGTGTGTGTATGACACTGCCTACCTCGGGACCCCATTCATGGGCTGCCGCAGCACCAGGTTACCATCCCTGCTCCGACACCACCCTTCCATGTGTGTACCTCGCACTCAACGTTTAAAACATCAGAGTCGAATCTCCCGGGGTTTCCACCCCCTACCCGGAGTGACCACGGCAACGCTTCACCATGGCAACGGCATCGAAAATCCCACTGTTTCCATGGTTAAACAACAGCCTATAGAATTCGTTGCCATAGGTCATCCAAAGGTTATCATCCAAAAGGGTAAGCCTCGGGAATAGGCGGGGAATAGGCGGCCCGGGGTACACAGCCGCCCAGCTCTTCCATTTCTCTCTCGACTGCTCAGAAGGGAGGGATTCCGCAACCCCCATCCGTCGGAACCTTGTACGCACAACCAAGACCGCCGCCTGAATCTAGTGTCCATTTTATATAAATTACCCACACCTAACATTAGGGGAAACCAGTATTCAAGAATCATCGAAGAGGATCTCAGAACATCTGATGCTCGCTCCCTCGGAGCCCCCCCCCCACCTAATCATCCCGATCTGGTGAGAAAAGAACAACTACCATCATAACATCCCCACATCTTCAACTCGACATTTCCCATCCTTTTTGTCGACATGGTTCATGATGGTAACAATCCCCGCAGGGCTTCATGCCTGAGGCTTTAGACTAATACTTGATCTTCATCGTCAGACTGCCCTTCCTGGAGACCACTCACATCCCGCGATCGCACGGGGGTGTTACCCAAATCAGTTTCAACAATAGAGATCATACGGTGCATATTCTGTTCACCCTGTTTGTTGTGTGCAGAGTTCCGTGAGAAGAAAACAGCCACATGTGCCGTATCTATGTTCGAAATTGACCGAGCACAGAACACTCTTGCCATATGCATATAGTTATCCCACCAACCACACTGCTACAAAGTATGGGAAAAGATCTCATCATGTTCATTAATCTAACTCCCCCGGCTAAAGTCAGTCAAACTAAACCCAGTTCATCAAGATCAGAGGGTAGACTTGACCGAGAACCCATTCAGAACCAATGAAGTGATGTGATCGACAACTTAATTCAGGAAAGCTAAACTTTGAAAGCAAACAAAGAGCGAGATGCATGCATGGGCTTTCGCCTTATTTCTTCTTTTTATATTCTAATCGACTCCTCACGCAACAGGAGCATCCAAAAAGTGAAAAATAAAACATGCCACATCGGACGCAACCCAAAGGAAAGACGAGGGTGGGGGGGAGATGTACAACATAGGGCGGAAGACGAAGAAAAAAAAGGAATTGACACAAAACATGGTAACATAGGGAAGCAAACGACGCATGTATCCCAGCATATGTTCTGCCCCTCCCATCTCCCTTTACTTCTTCCCTCCATCACGTACCAAATCAACTCCCAAGTCGACCAATGGAGGAGGGTCTACTTGCCACTAGGTGGACCACCGCGACCCCGCCCAGGTCCACCACGACCGCCTCGGAATCCACCACGAGCTTCGCCATTTAGAGGGGCACCACCCCGAGGTCGGCTTTGAGGCCGCTCGCCGCGCTCCTTGCGAGTCTCGACGAAAATACGCACTTGACCAACCTCGCCACCGACATCGATCCGCACCCCACCCTCGCCACCCAGGTTCTGGGGCAGAGACGCGATAATCGCCTTCTTGGCAGCATCAAGGGATAAGAACTCGAGGAAAGCGCACGCCTTTGACCGTACAATCTCGACGTCTTTTACCGGGCCAAACCGTTGGTTTAGGACCTGACTAAGCTGGTGTTGGCCGACCGGCTCGACAACCCCCTGAAGAGGACAGTCAGTAGGTTGCAGTTAGCAACGAATCACTGTAAATAAATACCTTGACGAAGCATTGTGGAGTGGTCAGGGCCAGCACAGCGGCGACCGAAGGGTGCTCGCGTGACCCGTGTTGCTGCCCACCACGATGAGGAGGTCCATGTGGTACTGGAGACTGCGTACCGCTAGCCGGTGCAGGACCATTTGAAGCAGCGGGGACCTCGGTCAAACCCTTGGATTCCGTAGCGACCTGTGATCCCCATCGTTTCGAGTCCGTAGCAGCAAGGCTCGCCCAGCTCTTTGGAGCTGACTTTGCAGGTGCCGGCGTGGGAGCAGACGTTTGTTGCATAGGTACAGGTGGCGGTGTAGGGGGAGCAGCGGGAGAAGCTTGAGGTTGCGGTGCAGGTGCAGGCTCAGGCTCGGGTGAAGCTTCGGCAACAGACTCGGGCTTCGACGGGGTGACAGGTGCAGGTGTAGGCTCGAGTTCAGGTTCCTCGTGGTGGTAACCATTTGGCTCCGCAAGTTGAGTCTCGGGGGCCGGAGGAGGGGTGAGAGGGTCAGGCTGAACGGTCGTGGGTTCCTCCTCCAGAACTGGTGCCGGGGGAGGAGTAGGCTCACGGGGCGGTAACGGTTCGGGCTCGACGGCAGGTTCAGGCGCTGGCTCCTCGACAGGGGCGGGTTCGGAGGCAGGGACGACGAGAGTAGGCTCGGCTTCGCTGACATCATCCTCAACGGTATCTTCCTTGAGGAACCGGAAGATGTCGTTGAGAACAAAGTAGCCATTTGGCTGTTCTGCAAGGAAGAAAGTCTGGACAAACTTTCTCCAGGGGTCACCACGATTGGACATTTCGCCGATGACCTGAATGATGATACCACCATTGGCAGAGGACTGCGCGTCTACGGAGTGAATGAAGACTTTGCAGTCCTGGAAACCGATGGAGGTGATCTTGTTGTGGATTTCCTAAGTGACATGTGAGCAAGATATAACCGGCGAGAAGAAGAAAAATACCTGCTGGCCGAAACAGGGTTTGAGCTCCTCTCCCTCTGTGCCATGAATGAAGGTAGAGGTTTTGGTGTAGAAGCAATGCAAACGATTGGGTTGTTTGTTGACATACGTGTAATACTGAGGAACAAACTGCCATCCAACCTCGGAAGGAACGACATTCTGATGAATTGTAGATGGAGTAGACATGACGAAGGAAATGCTAAGGGTTTCAGGTCAGGCGACGGGGGTGAGGAGGAGAGGGACGAAAAAACATTTTTGGGTCCATACCGATGAGAAAGGGGAATAAATGGACGTGCGTTTGCGTGCGTGAGGAAGTCTACAGATTACAACGGACGGAGGACAATTAAACCTTTGCAGCAGGTGCGAAAAGACGGGGTCGACGAAAAGCTGTAAAACTTAAGCAAGGGCTCTTTGAATTTTACTTCGGACTTTGCCGATAATCTCGCTGACTCAGCACACATCCGGCTTCGCCGCCTGGACGTCCAGGCTCCGGGCCGGCGTGCCGCGGTGCGTCGCCGCTGCGTTCAGCGCTGACTTTCTTCCTTGTTTCATTATTGCAGGACTCGCTCGTCCTCCTTCAACGTTGGCGTCATGATTTTCTAGTTGCTTAGCGCGCCAGATCCCTTTCCTACTCCATTGGGCCTTCGGACATCCCGTGCAAACATGCGGAGCTCAACGCCCTGGCTATGCACTCTCGATGATCCGACATCCACACGAACTCGACCCAACTTTCATAGGAACACAATTACATCGCGTAGTAACCAGTACATTCATTCCGAAGCATCCCAAACTCATCCAACAAATCACTTGTAGATGTTCAGCGCCTTGAATTCAAAGTACGCTTTCGTATAGTTCCCAGGGTTCGCATTCACAAACGCTGTGGCGTTCACCAAACGATTGCGATCAGTTTCTTGTCCCGCCTAAAAATAGGATCCACTTTGTGGCGCTCACCATTACAGGTCAAGGGGCATCCAGATGCCGCGTAAACGTAGCTGTTACCAGCCCAATCGCCACCTTGTACAGCATCAGTCCAGTCCCAAATTTGTGCACAAACCACGATAACCACGTACAAAAGTCCAGATTGATGATGATATTGTGAGCTCCTAAATGCGCCGAGAGATCACATGTGTCCGTGCTCGGGAAGTATGCCGCGGGTTCATTCTACCAATTTATGAGCGATTCTACTACAAGGAATCTGCGCGGATCAATTACCCAAGTGCTGGTGTTGACGGTCTCCCCGGGATTCGATACTTCGCAGGGAACAGTTGAGCTGTTGCGTTCCCAGAAGTAGATTGCAACGTAGGTGTTACTCCGCTCGATCGCGTACCTGATCGGGTCCGTTAGTTCCATCAACACTTCCCGAAAGAACATAGGGAAACTCACCAACCACCACCATTCTTATTAAAGCTCGGACCAAAGCTTTTGTCATCGGCGATGGCAACACCACATCCACCATTGCTCGTCTCCCAGACATCGCAGTTCGTTCCTAGGCTCTTCCTAGAACATGACGCGTGTCAATCGGAGGCGTATCACCAACCACGAGGAGCGTACCCCGTCATATTTCGCGTGGCTGGCATACTGCAATCTGGGCAGGGTGAGCAAATGCATGGGATGCTGTCGGCACACTTACTTGCGCTTGTATGTAGAGTCGACGTATTGGGCGACTCGTCGTTGACACCTTCGACAATGTCTACTTCACCCTGTAGAGCTGTCATTAATAGAGGTGTTCACGGTGGGCATTCGTTCGGACTAACTTTATTTGGCCAAGAATCACCGACTTCCTGCAACGAGAATCAACGTACATTACAGGACTAGTCCAGGGACAGACACACCCTGTAGCCGAAGATACGACATGGCGGTGTTACATAGCAGCGATTATTATTAAAAGAAGAAAAACGAACCCTGATACAAAGTTGAGCACGTTTAACCCACATATCATGATGTGCAAGACTCACAGACTGCAGGCCAAGTTCCACAGCCCTCGGGCATATGGGCGATATCAAAGCTAAAGTGACATTAGCAAGAAAATTTGAACCGCCATTGCTATACTTGCATCGCAACGTGCGTCGTGTACCGCTCCAGGGATTTCAGGTTGAACGAGTTTCGTCCCGGACCGCCGTCATTGAGAACAGTGGTATTATCTGCGCGGAAGATCACGCTATCATTAGTGATCGAATACAAGCCGTCCGCTTCAGCCGTCGCTTGATTGACATAGTTCCTAGAGGATCAAAATGTCTGTCAGACGCGCATCGCACCGTCTTTCGACTACGTCAGGATGCACGCACACGTCTCCGTGCGTGGGGTCGGAAATATCTTGCCACATGAAAGCATTGAGGAAAGATTGCCCGACGAGGCTGGAGTTGCGGGTATAAGTTGCTCCTAGTGCATTCACACCAAGAGTAAGCGCGAGCGAAACCAAGGGGAATAATGGCATCGTCATCAAGAGCACTAAAAACGACTGGGGGTTGCTCTTCCTCAAGCACCCATCGTGTGTTTTTTATACAAAACGGAAAAAACATTGGCATCCTCTGACAGACTTTGACTCCGCAGTCGGGTTGCGAGACGGTCATTTTTCGGCGGGTGGTTACTAATGAATTCTGTAATGTCAGTGCTACGATGCTGAGACGGATAGATCGAGTTGAAAGGGACGCCATAGTAATCGGGAGGAGACGTCAGAGTCCTTGGTTTCCGTATCTAATGGATTGGAATGTGCCACGTCATGTGTCGATCGGCAACCCGAAACCTGAGGCCTGATGCAAGGCGATGTGGCAAGATCGTGCTCAATTCTTCAGCCGACGAACTCAGCCCAGTGCACCGTCGCAGAGGCGAGCGAGGGGCTACTAGGTTCACGTTCGCTAGAGCAGACCCCAAAAATGGAATGACGCCTGACTACCACGTGAGAAAGAGTGGTGGCCTGCCAATGCCGCCGATTTCGGAGAGCCTTCAGAGTACAAGATATAATCAAGTTGAACGTTTGACGTAGCTGACCTGCGTAGTCACCATTTCTCCTTGTAGCTTTACATGTGTACCCTGACAACGAGCGACGATTTGCCTCTCAACGCGGCAACCCCATAGGTTTCAGTGCCGCATCCTTGAAGGAGATACCAATTCTGGTGATCCTGGAAATCCTGGTACCATTCTTGACGTTGATACGTTCGTTAGCGATGACCCTACTGGCACCAGAACTGAATTTGTTGTGACGGCCGTCAGCATGCAACATACACCACAACTCAGGGTGGCAGCATACCTATGTCATATCCACCGGCGCCATTTGTCACACATGTTAGCCTGATCACAATTCAGATAACCAGGTGTCCTGTACTACTGCTTCCAGGCCAGGTGAATGAGACCGGTACCGTGGATGCCCAGGTTGCGTTGAAATCCAGCGCGGTCGAGCCTGTCGAGCGTATTGCAGCACACGTCATCTCGCAGATTCGGACTGCTCATGGATTTGTTTTGCGCGGAAGTTGTTGCCAGTTGCATATGCTTCACATTTGGTGTTCCATATAACGTCTTTGCAGACAATTATCGTGCCGCCAATTCAATCTCGTACAAGACCATTTTGGGATGCCTTGAAGATGTCTCGCAGGAGGCCAAGGTCGTTGTGGAGTTAGGAAGAGACCTGTTGAAAGGAGGGATCGTTGTTCCCGACAATGTGAAAATTTACCTCATACAGAAAGATGGTTGAGCAAACAGAATGATTCGATATTGGGCTCGCAGCAACATATGTCGAGGAAGAGAACATCCACCCAAACACATTCAGTCTTGACGACAAAATCAACTTTGTCATTGACAGCATTGAGTAGGTGAACACCCTTCATTTGAGTGGGATCGTCAGAGAGAAATCCACCATGATGCGAAAGCCAAGTGAGATGGTTCGACTGAAAATGAGTGTACGGCGGCGCTGCTTCTTTCTCACGACCCAACGTAGCTCTGAAAATGACGCGCTATTGACTTCATCGCATAGAAAATGAGCCTGACATCAGGGCGGCTATTAGGACGATGAATGATGTGGGAAGGACCATGAGCTGAAATCCGAGCAATGAACGGACGAGTTTATTTAATGTGTCGGAGATTGCAGTAACAGCAGTCTCCTGCGAGAAGTCATCTTGGAAAACAAGCTCGCATTGCACCGATCTCCAAGAAGGCACGTCAAAGGATATGGACCCCATGTGTTCATAGGGTGGACTTCGTAGTTTGGGTCGGCCAGCAAGTATTCGAACCCCTTCAATATGAGCTGTTCACGTGAAACGAGGACAATCAAGACACCTGTGCGCACAGCCTTGAAGAGGTCTTTTTGCTCCTTGTTGACGCCTGCTACAGTCTCTGCATTCAGCGCGAGCACGGATAAATTTGTACGCTTCATCTTTCCTTCCTGTTCAGTGGGCCAGCGAGTGCTGACAGCGTCATCCGTGAAGATCGTGCCATGAAACGGCTTACCATATCTTCTTCCAGAGCTTTCGTGGGGCATACGATCACCATGGCCGAGGGTTGCGGCGTGGCGAGATGCTTCATCAATATCAGATTAGTATGAGCATATCCTTTCAGTTGCGATCACGAGCAAATCATCATCTCCGTCCAGGAGATGCCCGATGGCCTCTAATTGGAAGTCGTGCATGTCGGTGACTCGGTGGGCACGATTGTGCGCGGGGGGCTGCGATCGAATCGCGGCCCTCGTCCAATGGCAAACACGACTCGATCAGGCATGCTGATACGGTGAAATCAAGGTACTGTACACTCGCCCCTCCTCGCTATTACATGTAGATCAAGGGATGGCAATCAGTCGACATGTAATATAATGGCAAGGGTCGTGCACCACTTCGCTTTGCTTGTTTTTCGTAGTCCGATGTGACGGTGGCTGAATGGCACGCCGAACAGGTCGTAGACTCCGACCACACAGGACTCCGAGGGGTGAATAGGATCTGTCATATGTTGTTCTCGGCAAAATAATAACCTCGGGTCCAAGTAAAACTTGAACTCAGCAAGTCAGGAGCCCATTGACATGAGAAAAAGCTTTGGGTCCTGTTGAGCAGTGGACGGAAGCATCTTGTGGCACCTGCCCATTCCCATTATCCCCGTATAGCAAGCAGCTTCACGTAGTTCCCGGGATGTACCGCGAGCGACCGTATTTATCTGCGCAGGGGGCCTTGTACATGGCCCAATCGTTATCCAAGGTCTGAGATCTAAACGCTTCAGCCATGTCTCCAAACGCTCGACGTGTTGTCGTGGTCACCGGAGCGTCTAGAGGGATTGGCGTAAGTAATTTGAAGTGCGTTCATAATCCATCATGCTTCTAACAGATATCTATAGCTGGAGTGGGTTCGCCAGTATCGAGAGACCCCGAACACACTCGTCATCGCCGTGGTTCGCTCAGTGAAGACGTCGTCCAAACTTCTTGAACTAGTCGATGAGGAGACGGTTGCGATTGTCGAAGCGGACATGGGCAAGGCAGAAACGTTTGGAGTAAGTCCTTCCACGACACACATCCGATGGTGAACGCTCAGACGGGGGGTTGTTCAGGACGTTGCAAAGTCTATCGAACAGCTGAGTGGTGGACGCGTCGACATTCTAATCAACAATGCGGCCGTCAGCATCGGAGCTGGCCAAAGCTTCGTGGATGGCCCAACCAAATCGACCCTTGCAGAATGGGAAGAAACGTTCCGGGTGAATCTATTCGGGCCGGTGTTCTTCACCAATGCCCTTATTCCACAGCTGCTCGCCGGAGAAGAGAAAAAGGTCGTCAATCTGTCCTCTCTCGGCGCCGATCGAGCGAAACATGAGGAGTTGGGGGCTCAGATAGCGAGTTACTCTGCTAGCAAGGCAGCGCTGGCGACCGCCACTCTCAACTTCCACATGGAGTAAGTCATGACTTGCATCGTTGGTTTTTTTTTTTTTTTTTTTCCTTATCCAACTTGGCTAGATTCAAGGATCGAGGACTCATCTTTGTGTCCCTTTCCCCCGGAGGTGTACAAACCGACATGGACTATTATGGTATCGCTCCAATGACGACGTTTGAATGCGTTACGCATTGCCGTTCGTTCGTGAGTCGCATGACCATGGAAGATGGCGGTCAGTTGCGCAACTATGATGGCGCCAAGTCCATCGTTGCGGACAAACCACGGTAATAGACCGGCCACCTCTTAAAAGTCGGTCGTGGTCCGATGGAAACGGAAAGGTGTTGCACAACGAATTGTAAGATGGTCGACGAAACGTACGCGATTGTATGTACATTGATTCAAGACACGTTCATGTCCACTTCCTGCAAAATGAACATGGTGTCAGACTCCCGATTTAGCTCCCTCATTGGAAAGAGATCTCTTGTTTCTCTCTTTTTTTTTTTTTTTTTTGTCAGGTCATTCTTCAAAACTTGAACGTAGCCGCAATATTGTGTCCGTCAGCCTATTGGCGAAGGACTCGTCAACAACAAGAGCACGTTGGGGTGATCGACTCGGGGACAGTTTGGCGGGGCGAGGGTGTTGAAAGTTCACGAGGTTGCGACTCGGATGAACTCGAGCTCCGAATCCCGGCCCGGACGCATCGGTTATTCGCATGATCACGACGGGTCCCGGAAATCACCGGTGCGGCGTATGTATACGTGAAACGCGATAACCTCACGTTCACGACTCCTCTCACACAACGGTGAAAGGGACAAGGCGAATAATAATGCGGTACACACCCCGTAATCGAGGCAGATGCTGACGTCGCATTGAACCACATTACACAAGTATGTAATCTCATGGTCCAAATGATAATCTCATGCTAGACTTGCCCGTTCCACGTTGCACCGATCCAAACGGGTGATGGGTCGATCCATTTGCACATTCAAAAATAAGTTATGGTATCGAAACGTGTTTGGAGTATCCGGAGACAGTACATGTGTAAAATAAAATAAAATAGTGATCCAGGCATGGCGGTGGTAAAAGGGACAGCATTAAGGTGCAGCATAATGTAGGCGGTTAGGCGGTGGTACATGTAATGGTGATCGAGTCCGTGGACGCCAAAAAGTAAAAAGGAATGACGTTGGTTTCAACAAGGAGAGGTGACATGGACGGATAAAAATAGTCATAGGGAGAAGTGAGACAGAGTGTATCAAGGAGCCATTTCTTCACGTGCAACGATCGTCATCAGTCCAGGAACATTCATCACCTTGTCCAAGGCGACAGGCTTTTGTGGATCTGGGAGGGACGACCGCGAGGCAGATGCGTAGTATCGGATCTAGACCACCAACACTCGCAATCAGTACGGTGCTTGCATATTGTGTGATCAGACTAACCAATACCCGAAACTTGCCGTCGTGCCTGTTCTTTGGTATACGTATCTGGCAAACCCAGCTGTAGATGAAAAATACAAACATGCACCGTCAGCCATCTGATCTGATCTCATACGTGCAAGATTATCCATTGGAACACGGAAGATATCCGGCTACCGCGTGCTCGCCAGAGTGGAGTGGCCAACACCGCCAAAACCAACACCAATGGTACCACGCGGGGCAGACAGCTTGGCAGCGAAAAAAAAAAAAGGAAGACAGAGACAGAGACAAGGCAAAAACCCACCTCTCCTCGATGAGCACGTTTGCCCCAATAAACACCGCTTTTTCCAACAGACTCGCCCGCGAGCTTCGAAGCAACTTTGCCACGTCGACTGCACCCTTACATACATACCGGTCTGCATGTCCGAGTGCTACCCGTCGTTTGCACGTCGCATCTTCCCCGCACAAGGTTGGGTGTGAGATGGGTATACCGGAGGCGAAATCGAGTGCGTCATGTCGAGCCCGTTTGAACTTGATAAAGGCATTGGCAACGGTCGATACCGTCAAAGTCATCCTGAGTGGAGACGGTGGAGGAGAATTCATTGAGGACGTTCGTAGTAAGGGAGAGAGGTAAAAGAAGGAGAAGGTGCAGCTTGGCCCGGTGGATGACTTGACAGACATGTAATAAATAAATATAATATAATATAATAAACACGTGGGGGACCCGAGCGGAGTTTGAACTTCAGGATCAAGATCATGATGAACGCCAAGGAGATTTGAATGTTTTACTTTGTGGCGCATCAACATTCCGTGCAACGTGTATGATGGCGGAGCACAACAACGACCATGGCTAGCTAGACCGCCCCGACTTTCGCCTCGAGCCTGTTACAAACTTGCCTTTTCGATGCCACCCAGTGGCTGTTAATCCATCGCATGGCTTGGAACATGACTTTGGTGGCATAACGACACGTCCTGATCCGTCTATTCCCCGAACATGTTTGATACTAATTGGGTCTGCCTGTGGGTAGGTAACACACCTTGATTTAAAAGTCTATCCCAACCCATTCTTCCAGCTCTTGCTCTTGCTTTGTGTCCACTGCGCGCCCCCAACGCATACTTACGAGATCACTTCCGGCGTCCGTCCTCGGCAACCCCAACATGGTTTCATGCACTATACAAATTCGGGTTAACATCATCAGCTCCAAAATTCACTCCACTCCATTTTCCCGTCATCAAAAAGAATTGATTGCTAACCTTTTCCGGCAAGAATATCATCCGCGATGGGTCTACTTCCTGAAGTGATGTAGCGAGTGGATACCCCTCTGGTGATCAACGGCCGAGAGAGCATCTCCTTTAACTCGGCTTTCAAAGCCGCGGTCTGGACGTTCGTCCGTTTCCTTTGATACTTGGTGGGTCTAGCTTCATCTTCGGAAGCACTGGTATACGTTAGCCGGGTCATCCAACCTCGCTTGATCAAGACAGGGGTGAGACGTTTACCTCACAACGTCCGAGTCAAGCTCTATCTCCATCGCTTCCGCGGCTTCTTTCAGCCAGTTGCGCTCATGGTTTTGCTTCTTGATTCGGTGCTGTTGGATATCGATCTGTCTCGCCAGGTGGATTCGCTCCTTCACATGGTCGAGCAACGTCAATTCCACGGCGACGTCGGGTATATCCGCATGCTCTGGGCCCACAATTGAAAAGTTAGGGGAGTCCTCTATTGGAAAAAACGGTGCACCCACGACGACCCAGACTAGAGAGCAGTGCTTTCACGATTCTCCTCTCATCAGGCGAACACATGAGCAAACTGAACCCTTTGCGCATCGCACGCGCAGTTCGACCATTCCGATGAATGAAGACATCAGCGGAACGCGGGATTTGATAGTGTATGACATGGTCTACGGCTAGGATGTCCAATCCCCGCGCTGCGATATCGGTCGCAAGGAGAATGGCGTTGGGAGTTGCCTTGAATCTGCCAAACTAGCTTTAGGAGACGCTAAAAATAGCGTGTTGAACGAGATACCTATCGAGGTTTTTGAGGCGTTGGCGCTGCTCCAGCTGCGAATGCAACGGGAACACTTTGAGATTAAGGAGCTCCAAGAGGGGCGTGAGACGTCTGATCCCATCAATTGCCGATAAGAACACGAGGGAACGACCAGGGTACCGAAGTAGAAAGTAGTACAAGTATGCATCCTTGTGGAGTTGGCGTAAATGAAAGTGGATACCGCAGTTACACGTGTTTGTGGCGTTACCTTTTCTGAGGCGAGACACTCGATTTTGCTCTCTTGGAGTGTGGGGACGACACCCCCTTCCGGGCTAAGGTCGATGACTTCTGGCTCTGGGTCCCGGAAGTCAAGCCTGAGAAGTAGATCATCTGCACAGATTACGTGGGGATGGGTGCGACTCATCGGGATCCGGAGCGATGACTCACCGAGAGTGCTAGGAGGTTTGGCGTTATTCTTTTTCCCTGGCTTGGGTCTGGAACGTCGTTTGAGGTTTCTTTGAAGGTCCTTGCTCAGCGTTGCAGAGAATACAAAAGTTTGCAAATCGTCGCTCCGTGATGAGCCTGGATTTCGTCCTTGGTCACTCAATTCTGGCTCTATCTCGTCCTCTCTGAATCAGATGCGTCAGCTACGCTAGTTCGCCCCAATTCGTAGAACTCACTTTGATTGGCGAACGGTGAGACGGAGAATATTGTCCATCTCAGCAAAGTGCCCAGCTTCGATCATGCGATCCGCCTCATCCAGCACGAGAACCTTGAGATTCCGAACATGTTGTGCAAGAACGTCATCCTGGTCGAAAAAGAAAAAAGAACAATCTGTTTTTTTATTCACGAACGCGAAGGACAGCGTCATCAAGAACGAACCTCTTCGAGAGTATCCCATAACCTTCCAGGTGTTGCGATCAGAACGTCGACCCCCCGATCGAGGATCCGCCGTTGCTTTTGGGTCGACATCCCTCCGACGAGAACGGCGATACTAACGAGGGGTAACGAGTGTGCATTCCGATTCTTGGCGTCAGGCGTCTCGCTCTTGATGTTGCCCTGAAGCGTGGATAGATCCACGTCTTCGGATTCTTCCTTGAGTGCGACATCAACGGTCCTGGAGAATGCATTAAGATGGTCTGAAACTTGCAGAGCGAGTTCTCGGGTAGGGGCGAGGATCAGGGCTTGGGGGTTGCGTTTTTGGGTAGGAAGCCTCGGCTGCGAGAGTATACGGTGAAGGATGGGTAGTCCGTACGCGAGGGTCTTCCCTGATCCCTACGAGTATCTATGTTAGAATCAACTGGACGAACGGGTGCATGAGACATGCCGTTTCTGCCACGCCAATGATATCCCGACTGCAGAGCGCAAACGGAAGTGCTCGTGATTGAATTGTGGTAGGGGAGGTAAACGATTTTGTGTGTAACACCTGCAGGAGGTGAGGATGTAGGTTGAACGAGCGCCATTGAGGCAGGAGCGCAGCTGTTCACCAGGCAAACGTGAGCACCGCAAGAAATAATAATAATAATCTTACCATCAAATGAAGTGATGGCGGGTAATTGAGAGTTTACTGTCAGGCTAATAGGAGGTTCGCCACCTGCAGCTGACGGCTTGTCCACTGCAATGCTGTCTAACACCTGTGAGACCTACCGCACGTTCAGTTAAATTAAACGTAATTTCGAGGAGGTACATAGAGGGGGAACGAACGTTAAATTTGATGACTTTTCCGCCATCTTTTTCCTCGTAGACAATCTCGACGTTGTCAACCTCCTCAAGTGCGAGAATGCCGTCGTCGCCATCGAGGCCGGTATCGACGGGTCTGGGGACGGATTTCCACGGTAAGCGGTCTAGCGATCCGTACTGGACCTTGGTTTTTTTGGTGGCAGACAAGGTTTGGGGAGGTGCTTTTCT
>JBBPQD010000175.1:0-16893 GCA_038092355.1 Caloboletus inedulis
GACAACCGCTCTCGGCCCCTCATATGGAAGGCTAGGTGCCGAGTCTCGCTCCGACTCGCTCAGGTCTTGGGCGTTGCCGTACTCCTGTACCATCCTACTCTGTAAAACTGCTAGCATTGTTTTTTTTTTTGAAAAAATCCACTGAACTTCCCTGACTCCCTCCATACGCAGGTTCACACAAGAGGCGTGACAAACGTTGTGCAGTAGCTGCTCCCGTCCTTGAAAAGAGTGAGGATGTCCCCCAGGTAGTCTGTAACCTGGCCCACTAACCCGGTATATTATAGCATTTATTCATTATCTAGAGCGTGAGGGCTGGGTGGTCCATACCGAACTGGAAGATCTTTCCGGAGAACCTACCCTGGAGTCTTCATTGATCAAGGGTCCAAAACCGGAAACCGCTTTCGAGACACGGTTGAAGGCGCTCGGAGGAGAGCATAAAGCTCTTATCCTGTACACTTCTCACGTCGGGGGCCACAAGTTTGCAGGAAATGTTATCGTGTGTCTCACGCCGATCCCATCCCTCCTTAGGACTAATGTTCTGCGCAAAATCCGCCCAGATACACAACCCCCAAGGAACGAGTGTCTGGTATGGACGAGTTACTCCACACGATGTCGAATCTATCGTGAAGAACACTATCATCGATGGGCAGGTGCTTCCCCCCATCCTCCGCGGCGGCATGAACCTGGCGAGACCAGGATGCAAGGGGCTACATGACTGGTGATCTGACTTTGTATCCGAGTGATTTACTATCCTTTTTGGCGATGGAGAAGATACATGGGTGATTATATCGTCGATATATGTCGTACTGGATAGTATAGAACGTAACAATGGTCACAGTGGTGAAACAGAGCCGGCTCATAATACGCGGCATTTAACAAAGAGAACAAGGAAATGACATATACATCAGCACAAGAGGTAGAGCTTTAAAGGATTGCAAGATAGTAACATGAACACGACGAATCAAATACCTGAGTCTCCCTGTTGGTCCAAGTGCCAGCTACGATGGTACGTTCGAAAAGACAGATAGAAAGAAACGACCACTGACATAATTCACATGTCTACAACCTCCTCATACTGCTATCTCCTTGTCCACCCCCTTTCTACTTTTCGAGTAACGTCCTGCAAAGCCTTCCTCATCCTCGAACTCATCTTCTGTCGTTATCTCGGGGGTTTCTTCATCATCAACAGCCTCGTCTTCTGACTCTGCGCTCCCTCCGAGGACTCCCATTGGCGTTACGACGCTTTCCCCACCAGAGTATGTGAATCCGCGGAAGTTCTCCTGCACGCTGTTGGTGAGGGGGGACCCAGCTAAATCGCGCTTCTTGCGGTTGCTGATCTGAATGCCCTGAGATCGACCAAGACCATTCGATCCAAGCTGCAGATGGTTGGCATTAATAGTCATGCGATCGCTGCCCAGTGGGCCGTTTGGCGTATGCGTGAGGCCCTGCGCACCAGTCTGAATCCAATCTTCGCTGGGATCTTCTTCATCTGGGCTACTTGTTCCGTCCAATCCGTTCCCTACTTCCCGGATATCGGCACCAGTGAACTCCGGATCAAAGTTTGCTGTCGACTCGTCCGACTCGATGACAGGTTTAAAGGGCGGTGTAACTTGTTTCATGGAGAGCGCCTTCCAATCTATGCTTGAGAAAAACGGGTGCGCCTTTAGCTCCTCTGTATCTCGCTGTGCACCCAGACGGTGCTTTGGGTTTCGGTTGAGAAGCTAAAGCACAATTCAATATATACTGGACCCGAGTGGTGCAAGAAACGTACACACCCCCTTAACGAACATCTTTCCCTCCTCGCTGATTACATTGCGAGGAAATCGTATCTTGCCAAAGCAGATGTTCTTATACATCTGCTGCGTATCCTCTGCATAGAAAGGGCTCCATCCACAACACATTTCGAATAAAAGTACACCAAGAGACCAGAAGTCGACCAGTTTGCTGTAGCCATGCTCGTCCAATAGTACCTCGGGGGCAAGATACTCCGTCGTACCGCAGAATGTGGTCGTGAGTTCATCGGGCCGGAGATCTGCCTTGGACAATCCAAAATCGCAAAGTGCGACATGTCCTGTGGCGTCTAGAAGGATGTTCTCTGGTTTGAGATCACGGTAAACAATGTTATACTTGTGTAGGTGTTCTAGAGCGAGAACGAGTTCCGCGATGTAAAATCGAGCCCGTTCTTCGGTAAAACGTGTCTCCTTCTGCAGGTGCCAAAACAGCTCGCCGCCGCTCTTGAAGTCGGTAACGAGGTATAGGTCCGTATCCGTCTGGAAGCTAAACTTCAAACCAACAAGGAACGGTGACTCCAGAGAACGTTGGAGTATCTTGCGTTCTCCAATTGTATGTGCCACCTCTTTCTTGGCAATGATCTCCTTCTTTGAAAGTACTTTCATGGCATATATACGCTTCGTGTCATTCTTTCGGACTTGAAAGACCTTGCCAAAGGTGCCGCGTCCAATGAGCTTGAGAAACTCGAAATCGCGTGGAATGAGCGCTCGTTTGGTCTACCACGTGGAAATTATGGCGTTAGCATCGTCGTGAAGGACCACGACTGTGCGAAGAGGAGGCCAGGAACGTGACAGAGGGTGGGAAGCAACGTGGCGCATCTCTGCGTACCTTGGATTGCTCGAATGTGATTTGTACACGCATCTCTCCGCTCACAATTTCGTTTTCGAACGGCCGGAGCCTACGTTAGTGATGTGAATAAGGGATAGAAATGCGGGACGCAGGATGGGGATGGGTAGCTAACAGGAAACGGACTACGTACTTGAACCATTGGTCAACAGTGTGGTCATGGATTAATACAGGTTTGATCTGGAAGGTCCCAAGGAAGAAATGGCCGGAGACACGATCGTAAACGTTGAAGGTGATTAAAGACTCTTCGGAAGTGACATCGCTGTAGATGGACTCAGTGATCCGAGATAATCGATCAGCTTACAGCACCTACAAGGAGACCTCATGTTTCCACACAGGGTTATGTGCTGATATACGTCCAAAGAGCCCTTGGGTGGAAGGATGTGTGGGGGATGGTACTTTACCGGAAGATGAGAGAGAGGATGAGGGTGATGTATTCGTGCTCGACTTCCCAGGTGGTCGCGATACACCGATGACATTGAGCGCGGTCAGGGCGTTTACGGAAGAAGTTCTCGATAGAGCTGTAGCAGTCCCTTTCACTTCCTTGTCTGTTTCCTCCGTAGGATCGCGACTGACGAATTCGTTCTGCTCAAACAGGACCACCACGTATGGGCGTGCGTGTATAGAAGATACGTTGAGGCCGCGTGCAGATATGAGTTTGACGTGGATTTGCCCCTTGGATGTTGCCGATGGAGCAGGCGGGTGTGCTGTATGCGCAGCACCGACGGTTGTACTTGAAGACGTCCTGGCCGGGGTGGACGATGACGATGGCGCACAGGATTTGTTTTCCATAGAGCCAGAAGGTTGTGGTGATTTTTTGACGTTGCGCATGGAAAAGTCTGGGGCATGTAGAGATATTTGTGTAGTAGGAATGCGAGCGACAAAAGGTCCAAATTGAGCGGTTATGGGGCCTGGCGGCGTAACATCGGCTTGTACCGGGATTACTGCCGGAGTCGTCGCCAGTAGGTGGTGAGGGCCAGAAGTGGAGGACGAGGACTGTATCTGTGGATCACTAGCCTGTGGGGGTGGCAGTGGTGGTGGTGGTGGTTCCCGAGAGCCGGGCGACGAAGACGACAAGGTGGCGTTTGCGGCGCCCGGGACATCGAAGGGATTTGGGCGCTCGCGGCCATCGGCGTTGACCCGGGGAGTGAGCTGCTCGAGGACAGACGGCCACAACTTCAGCATCGCTTTGGAAAGGGGCAAAAAGGATAGCGAGGAGGAAGATGGTGGTGATGGAGGTGTTGGTTGTACAGCTGCAAGAGTCTCCACAACTGACATTTCTGAGTGCGGAATGGCGGGAGTAACCATCATGATCGCTCCTCCGTCATCCGCAATAAATTGCGAGCTCGATACAACAAGAGGCTAACGCTGGGCAGTCACAATACGTACAAGCGCACAGACCCTCTTTTAATATTTTTTTCTGCACCGGATTGACCGCGAGAGCGCAGCTCTAACTACACATCCGTTTCTGAGGACCCAGGCTGGACAGCCTCCAAGTATGACCTGGCCCATCGGAGGAACCCCATCCCTCCACCCACCACTCCGCCAAGGCACATAGCTTGACGACCTGCACGCCATGGAAGCCGGTCTGGAAAAGCCCAGACAAGTACAGCAATGGTCGAGGGTATCGAGACAACTTACAAGCAAGCGCAAAAATGCCCGCCGTCCCCACACCAGCTCCCAGCTCTCTCGCCTCGGCCCACGGCTGTTCGCATCGTTTCAACCCGTCCTCAATCCCTACCCAAACCAGTGCTGTGACTCCTAATTTCATAGCATTCAGGCCGCCTTCCTGCAGTCCTGCAGCCATTCGCCGGTAGTTTTTGGTTTTATTGTAGAAATACCATCCCTGGACCGTCGTAGGTGGTCGGTGCGCATTCTCAGCCAAGAACCGCAGTGACGCCCGACGGGAGCCTCGGACTGCACCAATCAATGTACCCATGATAGCAGCTGAAACCGGGAGAATAAAATAACGAGAGTGTAAAATCGGTGTCACATCATACGGCCCCTCTGAGAGCACCTCATCAGTAGTAGCCATCTTGAATGAAGTCGCGATTCAAAGAGAAAAAAGCGGGAGACCGAGTATCCGTGAGAGTAGTGAGTGCCAAGAATCGAATGAATGACGGCTCGTCGCTGTCGTCCTTGGTGGAACATCCAAGTCAAAGTAAGCAGTTAGCGGACCACGCGAGATACACAACCATAATAACTACAGCAGGAAGGAATCTTCGTCACTGACCCTCTGTCTACGGGAGACACTACAACAGTGCCCTAAAGACGAGCCTTTATGCCCGCTTTCTGCAAGATAACCGCCTCTTTCTTGTTAAACTCTTCTGCGCGCCTGTGCAACTCCGGCGCTCGCTTCAGTTCCCTTTGACCAACCTGCTGAATATGGATCTGGGGAAGCGAGGCACAATTGAGCCTGCACGTGTCGACCAGGTAATGCACTTACTGCATCGGGTCCCTACGGCGAGAAAGTCATCAGCCTTGGATACTAAGAACGGTATAAACACGCACATCAGCTAACCGCAGTGTTCGCAACTGCGCATACATGCTTGCTAGCTCTTGGTCTTGGCTCAGCCCTTCTGCTCCAAATGCTTGCATCGCGCGATCTACAACGTTGCACGCCATTGTGGGAACCACGAACTAAAAGTTGTGTTTCAGGACTCAGCATGAGCATCACACCGACCGTTAACTGAATTGGAATGTGTGTACCTTGGCGATACCGATTTCCTTCAGTGCACCTTTAGCCTTGTATTTATCAATCTGTGACGCTTCTTAGCCCATGGTCGCTGCGACACTGCTTGTCCGAGAACATGCCTGAAGAGCGGCACTGAGAACGAGCAATCGCGCCGCCTCAATCTCTGCCCTGGACTTGGCAATTTCAGCTATGACAGTGCCTAAATAATCATCTCAGTCCAATGATTTCCACTAGATATCCATCATACTCACCATGCTCGTAGAGGAATTTGCCGAACGTCTTGCGCGAAGAATCCGTCACACGTTGGATCATCAAGTCGAGTGCTCTCGAGGCTGCGCCGACAGAGCGCATGCAATGATGGATGCGTCCAGGGCTCCAAGACAGTTAGCAAAGTCTGCTTAAATTGCCAAACACGGTACAAACCCAAGACGTCCTTGAATGATCTAAAAGGATATGTTTTCACATTAACACTCGACGGCACGGAAGGAATAACCTACCTCGAATCCCCTGCCCCATCCAAGTACCAAGTTGCTCAAGGGAACTCTCACGTTCTCATAGATCACTTCACAGTGACCTTCCGGTGCGTCATCGTACCCGAATACTTCCATCGGACGCACAACCCGAACGCCAGGGGCATCTGCAGGAACAATGACGACACTTTGTTGCTTGTATCCGTCCGGGTTTCCCGGGTCGCTCTTGCCCATTACAAGGTGTAATTTCGTGCGAGGATCGCCGGCACCGGATATCCACCTAAGGAACGAAAAGCCGGATCGGCACGATGAGAGCCCGGCAACGACGAGATAAAAAGATTTGTCGACCATTTGTGTCCATTAATCACAATTTCATTGCCTTCTTGTCGGATGGAGGTTTTGATGTTACGTGCGTCCGAGGATGCCACTGCACGCTACGTGTCAGTATAACACATGACACACCCAAGATGAGGCCGCATGCCGAATCGTTCTGTCATCGCGAAAGCGGAGCGAATTTCCCCGTTTAGCAGCGGTGTGAGCCATTCCTTCTGCTGTTCGGGGGACCCGTACCGAGTAAGGACCTCTGAAGGGCCTCAGCAAACATTCACGGAGGGGCGGAACGGTGTACCCATGTTACCCGTGTCTGGAGCAGCACAGTTGACTGCCTCAGACGCCATATGTCCCCCTCGTCCAACTAGCTCTGCCATAACAGCGTACTGTTGTCCATGTCAATAGTGGATCAGAGCTAACGAACCAATAATCATACCTCGAGGTTCGAGAGCGGAACGCCATGTTGAGGGTAATGTGTCTTGCTGAGGAAAAGATTCCAAAGCCCGAGCTTGCGCGCTTTCACCTTCAATTCCTCGACAATCGGCACAACAGTCTTCCACCGTTGTACTGGGTCTTTGGGTATTTGTGCATGATAAAGCTTGGCGGAAGGGTAAACTTCATCCTGCCCGACGTATTAGAGAGTTACTAGCACAGAGGGTCTCCACTGTCTGTACAGTACCTGGAGAAAAGCAACGAGCTTGCTCAGGGTCTCCTTCCCATATGGTGTGAATTTATCTTCGATCTTTAGACTGTTAACCTGACGCTGAGTACACACAAGCACGATACGCACGAGGTTCCAAGATGCTTCAGACGTGAGCTCGACTACTGGGTGATTTACCATGGCGTTCCGTGGATCTCAAAACGATTTAGGCGCTGGAATCTGCTCAGTGAAATAAATGGCTGAAGGCTCCCAGGAGCCGGTTACTGCCAATTCCCGGTGAGCCTGACTAGGACCTCAGTGACTCATCAGATTAACTGTCAAGCATGGCCGCCTGCATTAATTCGAATTGTGAGGAGCTATGACTAGCTACGAGACTTGGAGTACAGTGTCAACATGATCTCGAAAGAGGGAGAAAAGATCCTAAGCAGTATCACACGACAGAACGGAAAAAACAGTGTCAAAATTAGTGTGGTAGGTAGGCTGCCTAGCGAGTAAAGCAACTGTACAGTATCGCAGGTCAGAATGGTCGTCAGCGATGCGTATGGATACATGGTCATGAATCAATGAGAAACTAAAAGAGAGCTTAGAAGAGGCGCGCATACAGGGTTCAAAAATTATAACAGCGAGCTGGCGAACCCGCGGGGGATGTGTTCACGGGCGGGATCGCGACGGAGATTGTCGTCCTTCGTGAAGGTCTGAAGGAGATTCACCAAAGGTAAAGGGAAGCTCGGGATCAATCCCAAACGCGCCGGCATCAAATGTCTGCCAGAGGTCTTGGTCACTTGCCGGGTATCCATTCGTATTATAGTTTCGAATGTAATCAAGCCCCAAGAACGGCAGTCCCGGGGCAGGGAACGAAGAGGTTGGTGGTGTGGTTGAAAGATGGGTATACCCAACATCCGAGGAGCTGCTATACCATGTTGGATCGATGCCAGATGACGAATGCTCATATGTCGTGTATGGCAGCGAGCTGGGTTGCGATCCGGAAGCGTATATGTCAACACCACGATGGTCCCCTGGGCCGTCCCATTGGTGACTACCGGTAGATGCAAGAGGGCTATGATGCATTCCGTATTCGTGAGGCGAAGGGACATGGAGTGGAGAGAGAGGTGGGCCTGTATAATTGTACGGGGAGGCACCCATAAGACGAGGGCTTCCCTCTTGTTGCTGAGTTGTTTCCATGGTGGACATAGATGGCGAGGGCAAATTAACAGACGCTGGGGAGCTGTGAGGGCTAGACTTTCCTCCCACCGATTGTGGACTGGAAAAAACCCCAGGATAGGATAAGCTCGAACCACCAATACCTTCACTCTCATCATGCCCCCTCTTGCGAGACGTCGACCGGTTGCGTTGCGCTAGAGTACACGAGAAGTCAGCAAGCATCATTATCAAACGCATATTTTCCTTACAATCTACACGATACGGTGACGAGACAAGGGACCGACGCGTAGGGTTTGGATCTCGTGAGCGGCTGATTTTCCTTGGTTTCATCTTTATTGGTCGGTTCATGGTCGGCACCTGTCCTGAGGAAGAAACAAGGGATCGCCTGGATTCCAATGCTGTCGGCGCAACATTTTGAGCCATGGGAATTCCGGAAGCGTCGTTGCTAGTTCTCCTTATAGCCTCGTCTGCGGTGCCTGTCAACTCGGCGAGCAGCTCCTTGCATTTACGAGCACCTGGCCAATGGCCTTCCCATGACTCTATGATCGGGAGACAGCTTTTAGCTTCATCCATTGCGGTAGCTGCGGCCTTCATATCCGGGGAATGCATGGCATACAGAAGGATAACGACAGCAGAACTGAAAAGATGCTGGATGAAAAAAGCTAGATGATGCGAGGTTGGCACGACATTATTAATCGAAGGTGCAAGACGGATGCATGAGCGGGCAGATGCGACAGCCTTTGCAGTTGAACTCGGTACGACCGATTGGTCGCGCTTGACCGGTAGGAAATTGCGATGAAGGGTAGTGAGCACTGAGTAGTAGTGGCTGCATAAGACGACGGTCAAAGACATATGCTTGTCGCTGGTGCTCGGATGCCTGAAAGAGGGGGGAAGATCCTCGAACCACCTAGTGAGTTCCAGGTCAAGAGTCTCAACAGAGCGCTGTAACTCCAGCCTCTTCTCGGGTTCGATTGTTTCTTTACAACTGTCGATGGCGTACACTTGTCGTAGGACCCGGCCAGCGATCTGATACAGGGTCACTAAGGCGATGGTTCCCGACATTAGGGGCGGAGGCTTTAGAGAAAGCTGAACGCCAGTGAAGTATTCGGGTAGCCATTCGTCGTCAACGTCCACTGGAAGTTCAACGTCGCAATCAGAGTCCTCTACACCAAGCGGGCGACCAAGTGCAAGTGCCAGCATGCGATCCAAACAGTACACGCTCCACCAGATTTTCCGCCGAGTCTCTTTCTCGATAGAGGACACCGATAATCGGCGCGGCGAGCGCTGCAATTTCGTCAGTAACGACCGCGGATTCAGTCACCAATGCTTACATGCAATCCTAAGTCTTGCGCACTGCGTACCGCTTGTCCCACGAGGAGCCAAGCCTGGGGTAGGCAATTGATAGAACACAAGAACGAGGACATGAGGATAAAACTTTGGACGTGGAACACTTGAATTGATGCATGGCTGATGTAATGCAGAATCAAGGCCCTGACAAACGTAACGAAATTAGTGTTGACAGTTACCATAGTCCGTGCGAGCTTACCTCTCGTAGTAGACCATGCCAATTCCACCATCGTCTAGGCGATCGCTTGCTAGACGCGGGTCATTGACCAGTCGAGCGGTGCATGCGAAAACAGCAAAGACGGCGGAAATGAATGGAGCCTCGACATGGATGAATGCTGCATCACTCCTCCTTGTCATCAGACGTTTGTATCTGACCATGAACGTGGGCTTATCAAAAATAGGCATCAAGAAATGGAGGCGTTCAAAATACGCATCGATCTGATGCACGATCATAATTAGTAGTGGCCGGCCTAAACGATGTCTCACGTGCTTACCAACTTGTCACACAAGTCTTCATCTGGGTATTCAACTTCGTCTGCACGGGGAAGGGCACCTATCTTCCCAAAGAAGACCGATGCTGGGAAATACAATTTATTTGCACTAGGGCCGGGCGCCCGTGGGTCCTCTTCCATGGGGGAAACGCGATGGAGGGGGTTCGTCGTCAAGGCCCGGAAAGACTGGATCAATGACATTGTGGAGGAGCCACCTATCCAACGAAGATGACCGTGTTCGTCCAGGGCGAGCTGACCGAGAGATTCAGAGACATCGTCTTCCATCTTGACGGAAGAGGACTCGGGTGAAGAGCTGTCGTCCGTGCGGTTATCTGCGGTGGCCTTTGATGAAATGGCCTGAAGAACCATTGCTGCTGGAGGTAGACTGCCTTCCCCGGCGGTGTCGGTGGCAGTGGACGGGCCGGCTGTGGACGGAACACCCAAGGATGGTCCAAGCTGCTCAAGGACAGGCGTTATTTGAGAAAAGAGAGATTCCATGTGGAGTAGACGTGCTTCGAGTTCTTGGACATAGCTAGGGGAAGGTGAGGGTGTTAGATGAGGATGAGGTGGGATGGCGACGTACTGTCTGCTCAAGGCGGCCCTGTCCTTGGTTTGGAGCCAGGTACACTGTGATCCAGACGATTGACACTGCGCACAAGTTGGCTCACAGCCATCGCACTTGATTTTCTTGCGTCTGTCGAGGATTGCGTCAGAGAAGGGGTTGGAGACGGGTGAAACCGAAGCGAGGGTGGGATGTGGCACAAACCTGCAGCTTTCGCATGCGCGCCAGACTCGCCTACGCTGGAGCTGGACTGGTTTAGTGCCAGCGTCGACGGGGAGAGAGCCGTCCTCGATGCGCTTCTTCTTGGACTGGTGGGTCATGGGATAAAGGTCTTCGGAGTAAAAGGTGTATTGGGGACGAGGATAATGACTGTGGGGTCGGACACTGTCAAGATATCGTCGGATAGCCGTCGGGTCGGCCCGATGCCAGGGATGACTAAGCCAGTCCATCTCTGTCGGCTACATAGCCATCGAGCTCGTCAGTCCTCCTCGTGCAGCAACCAGTACACAATGCCGACGTACCGTGTTCCGCTTGTCCCTGCCGTTGCACAGTAATTCGAGTGGAAGAGGTATGTGTGAGGTATCCACAGTCCAATTTCTCTTTACCCTGTCTTTTTATAAGAACGAGACGAGTTCGGAAATGAAAAATGACATTCCTGTGGCTCGTTGGCACATCCACCATGTCAGCAAATGTCTTCCGGACCACCCTTTCTCCCGAATCCGTTGAACAGCGTCCGATATGCGGCATCATAGCCATCAATACCTAACACCCACCTCGCCAGCTCTCCAAGCGAGTAGAGGCATTGCCCGTCCCGTTTGACTAATCACCTCGCCTTCCTCTTGCCTTTGGGGTGCCAAGCCTCGTCCCCTCGATTGGGCTGGGGTGCCCAAGAACGCGTCAGCCGTTCCTATTCAAGTAACCGCTGCGCCTCGTATGTTCTTCCGCGATTGAGTTCCCAGCAACATACTTCGATGTGGTCACATAACTTACTTCACCTCCTCAGTATTAAGGAACGCCCTGTGCTATTCAATTCTGTTTTTTTTTTTGTTCTAGCGCTGGAGTAAGTCATGCGGTAACATTTGTTCCATGGAAACCTTTTTTTTCATATTGGGACCGGAGAACAAGCCTCCCCGGAAACAAATAATCCATTTTGACACGACATGTTCAGTCCTGGCGCAGTGTTTGGGCATCAGCTGATCCACCGCACGTGTAAGAACAATGGAAGTTGAGGTTACGATGGTGAAAAAGGGAAAATGACTGTTCACGCATCACCTCTTGGCTCTAAAATGGTCAAATTCCTAAGCTCCACTGGGAAATATTCGAGGTCCTATCACGCTAACGACTCTTGATCACCAGGGTCTTCCATTTGGTGACCTAACTCTGTCAAGTTGGAGAGCTAACGAGCTGCGTCAGAACTTGTACCAACATTTCGCTCGAGACCCCTCGATTCACATATGTCAGTCCATTATTTGACCCTCGAAAACAGGGGACTGGTCAAGCCGTGTCCAATGGCCATACCACACCAAGAATAGGTGTGCGCGCAAATCGTATCAGAAGCATCAGGATGACGAACGCTCTTTGCAAAATTGGGAGTGCATCCATTCTCTCCTAACACTTCTCTGCGCCCTTCCCAAGCGTGTATCCCACAGCTAAACGTCCATGCCGCCATCAATGGGCATCATCGTTCCCATTTGTTCTATTGGCCGCCTATCCATTTGGACGAATCCCTTCACGAGCCTAGATACGAACCCTGTGTTACCCGTTGACCCTGGGATGCCTCGCCTTCGGTGAAGAGCTAACACCTATCTCGATATGATGCCCAGTACTTCGTGCGAGTTTGCAGGATTGAGCCTGCTCTCCACTGACTTGCAACTCGCTGAATTATTAGAATCGACCTCTGCCAAACCCATGTGCACTATAGCTATTCAAGTGGACAGTCGTCTTGTACTAGTCACAGGCATGGTTGTAATTACGTTACAGCAACGGAGCCCGTTATCACAAATCATGACTATAACGGAGCGGCGAACGCCATGCATGTGCTTGGGGTGTTTATCTCTTTCTGCAATGACTGCACTGGAGATGGATTATGGGCAGGGCAGCTCACACTCCACACAAGGTGACAGTAATTATGGAGGATTGTGTATACAAGCCAGATCTTGTTGAATCTTTGTTCTCCTCTATCATAATCCTATCAATCTAGAAGCATGGAGTCGCTGCTTTTAGCCAAAAACCTTAATTTACTATCTTCGTCCTCTTGTATCCTAGTTACGGTGCGATTCGCAAAGGTGTCTTGTGTGCTGTAATACCCCAGACTGCATGAGTGCGTTGCACACGAAACACACGTTGTCCGGGCGCTGTGCACGTCCCTGGAGCTGGAACGGGATGAGCATATGTGGGCTTTGCTAGGCACACAAGGGCGGTTTGTTGTCATGCTTGCCAAGGGGACGCTCATAACTAGGCGACACTCGCCAGTTTTGATGGCTGTGGCTCAATTGTAAGGGACCGCACGAGATAAAGCTTACATGATTGGAGTGAGCGGGTAGCCCATGTTCCGTTCTCGAAGCTCAGAAGCGAAAGTCGTGCACGAGGTCTTGTTGCAAAAGAGGATGGAGGTTCAGTGGGCGGCTCTGCAACCGAGCCAACAATGGTAACTTTGTGATCCATCACCATCGGTACCGTAAATATAATGATGCCCGTTCACGTATTGAAATAGACCTTCGACGACCGTCACGCGGTACGCGGAGGTTTTGAACGCATACCACAAGCCGCGAATGCGCATTCCCATATGGGTAACATGGCAGGTTGTTCCTTATCGACCAGTGGTGATGAAATTGGTGATATTGCTAGTCTCCAAGCGTATGGCACCGAGCTGGCTCCAAGGTCTGAGGAAGGAAAAATATTCGAGCCTGCAGAGTACTTGTTAAACTAAACTATGTGCTCACCAAGTTGTGTATCCTTGTTTGCGATGTCGTGTGGCGTGGTCTGAACCCCCCCGTCGAGGCAAACTTTGATTCACAACCCGGCAAGTAAGAGACTCGTAATGGCGGACACCGACGTGACACAAGCAGCGCTGAACGGGGGCACCGATCCTGCCATTGACGATAGTGAGGAAACTGAGTCAAAGGTATTCCAGTTCCCTTCATTGCACTCAAGAGTTCTCAATACCCTTACAGGAAATTCAGCTGATGAAACAACGTGTAGAGGAGATGGAAAGGGAGGCGAAAAAATTGCGTGAACTGCAAGCTGCAGCAGAGTCACAAAGTGCCGCGGGCGGTGCTGCAACAGATCAGGGTGTTCCAATGGAAACTGAAGAAGATAGGGCCGCTGCGGACGGTCGAAGTGTCTTTGTTGGAAACGTGGGTTTGGTCATCTAGTGTCACTTTTTACTTATTGCTTTACTCAAATGGCCGTCGCCAGGTTGATTACGGTGCAACCCCAGAAGAGATACAGGGACATTTCCAGGCTTGTGGGACTATCAACCGAGTGACTATCCTCTGCGACAAATTCACGGGTCACCCCAAAGGGTGTGTGACCTCTTTTTGGGCTTCCTGGCCGCATCTGACAAACCTTTTCCGCTTTAGATTTGCTTATGTTGAATTCGCCGAGCCGGACTTCATAGATGCTGCTTTGGCAATGGACAATTCACTGTTCCGTGGACGACTAATAAAAGTAAGCACTCTATATTACAGGAATGTGGAACGCATGAACAAATATGACCAGGTAACAGCCAAACGTACTAATATTCCCGGCTTCAATCGAGGTCGGGGTCGGGGAGTATACAGGGGAGGATATCGAGGAGGATATCGGGGTGGCAGCTACGGGTACAATCCCTATCGTGCTCGCGGGAGGTGAGCTGGGGCCAACTGCCATGCAAATTACTCTTACCCGGGTGTTTCCAGAGGGCGGGGACGTGGGTACTAATTCAAAAACGGAACATGAGGCGATCGGCATGTTTGACCCTGCTAATGTTGCATCTCTCCACTCCCGTGCAATTCCAGTAGTTGCAACCGTAATACGTTTGAGATAGTTTCTGCTATGTATTCCTTGCTTTGAATTCTAAAGCTGTAGATAATGGGCACCTGTGACAGTACTACCGTCCGGACGCACTCCTTCCGAGTTTGGTAGGTGGTCAGCGAGCCTGACTTTAACCACCGTCACAATCATGGACAAGGCCTTTAGAGCATGCAGGCCCGTGGCAAGGTTGCTGTCCTCCAGCGCAGCACCTGCTAGCTATCCGTTTTCTAAAACCGCCATCCTTCCTGCCCCGCTTCCAATTCCCTTGGGCCAGCGTGATGTTCTCCGAAAAGGCAAAGGTCTCATGGCTTTTTTGCGTCAAGGTCTGCCAGAGCCCAAAAAACGGGAATGGCTCGCAACCTTGTTCTCCCGGAGGCATCCTGACCGACTTCTTCCCGGCTCTGTACTCACTGTCACGACTGAACACGCTCCTGGTGTTTTCTCTGGAGTGCTCATATCCGTCCGGAGACGCGGCCCAGACACTTCGTTCGTTCTGCGTAACGTCGTCCAGCGAACCGGCATTGAGATGCAATTCTTTGTCAACTCCCCGCATTTGAAGGACATCACGGTCAGACAGAGGGCGGGTCAGCGCAAGGGCACAAAACAGCGGCGGGCGAAGCTGTTCTTCCTTCGGGATGCGCCAGACAAGATGACAGACATTTCGTCAGGCGTGGGCAGGTTATGAGCTCGTACGTCTTGGAGGTCCTTGAATGGCTCATATGCATACTCAGCCATCTTACAGCTCTGTTATTCTGCTTGGTGACTGTGGTGGAAGTTACAGTAGAGAGTACATTTAGGATAGACGGTGAATGTACGGATTGACCGAAGTTGCTCATTCACTCCGAGTCAGTACATACCTGGCGGGCGTGATGAATTAGACTGCCAAAAAAGGATGACTATGGCATGCCTACCTTGCAGCTTATCCTCCACAGCAAACTTCGGTCTGCCTCACCGTCGCAGCCATGCCTCGAAAAAATTATTCACTTCGCCATCTCACCCTGTCTCCAAAGCGCTCGTCCTCTCCTAGTCCACCATCACCCACGTTCTCAGACGCAACCCACGCCTCTGCCATCAACTTTGGTGTCAATGGCCCGGAGAAGATCATTACTCGGGCAAACCTCAAAGTGAGCTTACAAGCTTATGATGAGGTATGTATGCAGTGCTTCTCCGCTACTCTACCATACGGAGAGCGTTCTTATGCACCGGTCTTAGCTTATGAGCTGCAGCGCAAATTATCGCGCAGCATTACTCCACATGTCCAAAGCCACCGCAGCATTCGCCGATTCATTGGAGAAATGTTCAGCGTGCGTTGGGCATCTCCGTTTCCAGGGGAAAGAATAAATCTGAATATACTACAGTTTGAAAGGTCCATCGTACGAAGCAGGGACCAGGCTCCAAGCAACTTCAGGACTACATCATCTCATTGGAAACCACTGGCACGTGTTGGTTCGTCGCGTTCTTTGTAACCTTGTATCAGCGCCTTTGACATTGTCCTCAGGCGGAATCGCTCGACAAAAGTTTTGAGAAACCTTTGCGTCAGCACTTGGATACTTATAAAACAATAGTACATGTACGCCGTTTTATTCGGCCGTCTGATGGTCTCATTCATTTTCCACAGGAACGCTCTGCTTCGTATGAGAAAGCACTCCGGGAGAAGAGTGAAATTATTCGTCACACAGAAGCGAGCAACATGAACAGCAAGCAGAGGAGTACGTTGCTTTCCATAGCTCGCGAACTCCGTTGATGCCTTCCAGACCTCCAGAGCTTCCGAGAAGCACTGTCCGTTCTACAGCGACAGGTCGATGATCTCGATGACCTAAAGGCCCAGCATTATCGCGAAATCATGGAGCACGAGGAAGAAGTCTGGAATGTAGTGCAAGCAAAGGTATGTTCATGAGCGTGGACTGTACCTTCCTCTGACCCTTGTTTTCCTAGGTTTGCGTTGCAGTGCGTTCTACCATGGACATGTTTGATAGGTTCACTGCGAAAGCGTACGTATTATGCGCTATCTGACGCTGTAATGCTGTCTCAACCTTCCATTTTTTTCTCAGTTCCGACCCTATTTTGGAACCCATGCTCCAGTCTGTCCCAGATCCATTTGACTCGTATGGACCACCCCAGGCGGAAGATCAGATATTCACCATTCTTCCACCACTCGCCGTCATTGCCAACGCACCATCTCCGTCTCCAAGTCCGCTAGCGAATACACCGCCCTCCAGTAGTCCACCACCTGACGTCCTCAATCACTCGTGGGCACCCACCGGCAACTTCTTTTCCAACTCATCCTCAGAGTGGAGTGACGTCTCATCACCTCCCACCCCCCCGCGCTCAGCATCACCTTCTGCGACTATAAAGCGTCGTCAATCCCATCCCCCTTCGACGAGTCATCATTCACGCAAGTCAGATTCAAAGCTTCGTAGTGTTCTGGCAGTCATCGATGAATCCCATATCGTACACACGATCGAAAGTTCAGAAGCAGGTAGACCAGAACCCAAACCAACTTCATCCTCCGATGTGAACGGTGG
>JBBPQD010000176.1:0-16891 GCA_038092355.1 Caloboletus inedulis
TCTGGATATGCTATCCATGTGCTATGTCAATTCAACTCTACTATCTGGCATCCAAATTATGCCAGATTACCTTTATTTGTATACTTAGAGATTCAATTCATTTTTCCACTAGTCACTTTCACTTTGGAAAGTCATCATTTGCTATTTTTAGACTTTAGACTTCACTTCATATGCCAGCCAAACTGTTACTGTTTATGAAATACTACCATTTAGCAGATCTATTATAGATTAGGTATGAAGTCTGGGATATGCCCAGACTATAAAATGATGTACCCAGATTGGGAATTGTCATTTTGTGCACCTGCCTTGGTCCCTGAAAAATTAAAAACACATTACTTTCTACCTAACAATGTCAACACTGTGGTTCTTATCCTAGACCTACCTTTGCACTATTATTTGGATCCCCATCCTTGATTCAACTCTATACAGGTCCTCATCCTTGATCCCAATCTAATCCTTGTCCCAGACTGGATTCAATGCTTTTCATACCTGGACTTTTTTTGGCTCTGTCCAGCACCTTCAAAGATTCTGTTGGCGACCCTAATCAAATAATGACTAGGCTGTTACCACTCGAACGTTGACTCAAACAAGTAGAGACTAGAGGGACTAGGGGAATCCCAAGAAGAACTAGACTGGAGTTCTTCGTTGGGGATGCATTCAATATATACTACGAGACTACACAGCATTCGTAAGCTGTGGCTAAGCGAAACCTAATTACGAAGGTTTAATGTAAACGGAGATTAAATAAGAAGCATAGCACGCGTTGTCCATGAGTCTTCTGGAATGGAAGAGAAGCGTGCGGAGATTAACTAAGCGAAATTAAAGAATGGAAGAGAACCCTCAGGGTCTCAGGGTCGACGGTAATTAAATACACGTGTGTGTGGAGCGAGCACGGCTTCAGCTACAACATCACAGCATGGATGTGAGAAGGGCGCACAGCAGCCTCATTACTCACATGACCATTCACGTGACCCAATCACGTGATCCGTTAACTTAGAGAATTCTTCCTAGGTGCCGTTGCACGAGAATTCGTAAGGCAAAAGAAAAGAAAAGAAAATAATAATAAATTGCATGTCCGTAACAGGAGAGGGAGTATAGCGAGTTTTTCATAGGAAACCGAGCACATCACATACAGGTAAATGTTGACCAACACTATCTGGACATTCCTTTTTACTTTTTTAAGGATCAACTCCCGGAGGATGCAACAATCATTCCAATTATTGTTGCCTCTGACAAGACCCCTGTGACAGGACATACTGGGGGACTCGAGATGCACCCGGTCTTCGTCTCCATTGGCAACATTCAATCGGATGTCAGAATGCAAGCTACTTCCCATGCTTGGCAATGTGTCGCCTTCATACCCATACCCACTTTTGAGATTCATCCCGACTTTTAAACTCTGTGCAGCGCCTGTCTCTTCCACCAATGTATGGACATGGTATTCAAGTTGCTCAAAACAACAGCCAAACTCGGCACTGCAATGACTGATCCCCTTGGACACATTCGCAACTGCTACACTCCTCTTGTCGCCTATATCGCCGATCTACCTGAGCAACAGCTCATCGCATGCGTTGCCAAGAACGCCTCTCCTGTGACAACCACCACCCTACCCCAGTTTGGTGACCCAGAACCTCATGATCCCCACACTGGCCAGGCTATGCTCAAGCAGATTAAGCAACTGTGTGATGAGGTCAATCCATGGGACATTGTCAACTTCCAGAAGAAGGCAAAACTTATCAAGCTTCTCAGAGTCCACCTGCCATTCTGGCGAGACTGGAAGTTTGCGAATCCCACTTACTTTCTGAATGGGGAAATCCTACATACATGCCATAAGTTCTTTTTTGACCACATTCTTGCATGGTGCAAGGAGGTTACTGGCAAACATCTTCTCAACACCCGGTACAAAATGCAGCATCAGCGTGTCAGCATCAGGCACTTCAAATCAGGTGTTTGCCATGTCAAACAGATGACAGGGTGGGAACATCAGGACATCCAGTGGACCATCGTCCCCATGATCGCAAAAGCTACTCCCAATACCACCCCACTATTCATCTACTGCATTCGATCCATGATCAAGTTTATCTACAAGGCGCAGAACCCTGTCCACTCTGATGCTTCCATTGCCTCCATGGTAGAGGCACTGAAAGAGTTTCATGCAACTCGACATACCATTGTAGAGGCTGAAGCATGGCGGGGTGCAAGCGGGGTGAAGTCGGATTTCAATATTCCAAAGCTGGAGTTGCTCCAGAGCTTTGTGTGCAACATCAAGGACAACAGAACCCTTCTACAGTACAGTGCTGACGTTTCGGAATGTCTCCTGATTACTCATTGCAAGAATCCTTTTGAGCGCACTAGTCAACAGGCCAGCACATTTACCCAGCAAGTTGCAGCAATTCTTAACCATGAGGAATCCATGCGCTGCTTCGACTTATACCATATTCTTTGCCTCTCACAGGCTCCAATCGAAAATGCCATCGTTGCAGAGGACCATGAGGTAACTATTATCGACCCAGCATTATCATTCATTTCCCATGTGGCTCCTGAGGAGTCACATACGTTCAATGGTCCACGTGCTTTTCACAATCATTTTTCGAACCCAAAGGGATTTATGTTGTCCAATGGCGCTATAGCATTTCATGTTACGGTTAAACCGGACCAAGCGGGACTATGAGTCACAGAGATGGAGGAAGCATACGGATTGCCACATGTGGTGCAATACATCGAGGCCTACATCAATGATGCCTCGGGAGGCATGCCAACAAATATCTGGAGCCCATCAACTGGCAAGGTGGACATATGGCACAAATTCCGCATTCAGCAACACTCCTCGTTTCGATCTCACTATTTATTGAAAAGTCAGGAGGTCCAGGCATATCCGCATTCCCCAGGGCAACCTTTCGGTACTCAGGATGTGGTCCTTCTACATCGCCCCAACATGGATGGTATTCTGGATAAGGTCTCTTCTCTGTCGTTTTGCACTATATTTATAATGTATTTACTCTAGATATTGCCCAAGTCAAAGCAGTTTTCACTCCCAAATCTCAGCATGAGCTTCTGCACTACCTCACAGTAGCTCCCTTGCTCTATGTCGATTTTTTCTCTGTGCTTAAATCCCCCGAAGAAGATCAGGAGGGAGTAGGGTTGTATAGAGTGCAATGCCCTCCTACTCAAGTTGCCTGGAGTTTGAACGTGATCATACCGCTGACGGAGGTGGCGCACGCACTGGAACTTGTTCCAGTCTTTGATTCCAAGATACTGGGAATTGAGGTATGCAGCGAGACGTGCTTACATGCATACCAGCAGTACTATGTAAACTCTTTTGCGGATAAGGAAACACACCATTTGTTCAGTAGTTTCGCCAACTAGATCTGTAATGTTTGTAGCACTTGTTATGATAAAGATTACTACCAGCATTATCTTTGCGACACTGATATGAGAGATCGGGAATATTACAATCAAATGATAGTCACGCTGTGGCGATTTCGCATCTCCACCAATCAGAAGTCTCCATCCCACGACCGTAACCCCACGTAAGCCGCCAAACCTCTCCCGACCTAAGCGTTCATTTCAGCTGTTGTGCAGATGTTAGACGGGCCTGTATATGTAGTAACTGGGATGCAAGGTCACAATTCGGTCATATTGGCTGTTGGAATGACGTTATGACTTGGCTACGATTGGAGGATGGCGGCTAGTAAAAAAGGAAATCAAGAGTCCTACCAAAAAAGAAAACGAGCCGCCGATCGGCCAATGTGTTTTTCCGATGGGCCGGCACAAACCAGTCAAACCTCCAATCATACTCCAGGGGCCACTTGCGGTTCACGTCACTTGTGGCAGGAATGAATTTGCCGACTCTCGGCTGCAGGTTCGGAGCTCTATGTACTAATACGCCCTGCACGGCCGCAGTCGTAAGTAAATGGAATTAAAAGTGTGAATAAATTTGCTTCCGAACAAGCTGTAAAAAATCGAGCATGCCTACTGCCATCGCTACTCTTGCTTTTGTCTTCATCGCCTCGCGCGTCTTCAAGCTCGTTCATGCTCTCAAGGTCTGTCGCGACACCGACCCTCAATCCTTATATTGACCCAATGCAGGGTGTTGACTTCGTTCCCGGTTTGCGCATTCCCTTTGAGCCGTTTACGGCCTTAGCTCTCATCCTACCAGAGACATGGTGGAACCCTGGTCGGTCCTTACCGCACGGGCACGTGTCTTTTGTCTCTTCACATTGCCCCCGCTGCAGGTCTGTTATTCACCTGGACCTGGAGAAAGACCAAGAACAGTACGTATGTTTCTTCTTCGATAGTACTATAATCACCTCGTTCTAGTTTACCACCGCTATGGTTGTGACACCGTCTCCCTTGTCCCATTCATAAGTGGTTCCCCAACACTATACACGCGCTCCATAGAAGTAGGGAAGCAAGTCGTCGTGGCCGGCCACAGGTCCGGTGCATTTGGAAAATCAGAATATATGGGCCGATTCCTTTTGTAAGTCTCCAGAGGTGCCCCGTCTCTCAGGGAAACGTCCCTACATTGTATCCTACAGGTTCTGGGGTCCGAACGTCGTTTCTGCAGATGGAGAATCGTGGAGAAAATACAGGAAGGTTGCCAGCCCTGCGTTTAACAATGAAACGTAGGTGGTTAGGTTTCCGAACATTAGCTGGGTCGCTAATCCAGCCAAGATACGCCTTCATGTGGGATGCCTCGCGCAAGCTTTACGCGGAGATGGCCTCTGCTGAGGGATGGACCACGAAAGATGTTATCGAGGTTCCCAGTATCAATGCATACACAATGAAGGCGAGCCTCTTGGCTGAGACTCTACCTCGAGAATGATTATTCATACCATGGTCCATTTTATCACAGTTTACCCTCATCATATTCGCATCGGTTGGCTTCGGTCTTCGATCTACATGGGTCAATCCCCCTGCTCAGCAAGGTGAAATGAACCTGCATGAATGCTTAGATATTATCAAGAAAACGGTGACATTTGCGAGCGTTGTCCCTGCGTGGGCTTGGAAATTGCCGTTTGCATGGTCAGTGCATCCTTTGTTTTTGCCAATTACGCGCAAAAACGCTTGGACTTGGATTGTTGACACTTGCAACAGGGTTCGACGCACTCGTCGCGCATACGACACCATGCGCGCGTTCATGCACTCCCTAATCAGCGCCACGCAAGAGGCCACCCGATCTGAAGCCGAGGGCGCTGCAACGAAGCGAGCGAGGGATCTCTTTACACTTCTGATTCGGGCTTCTGCGGGTACAGGAGGTAAGATGGGCCTGGATGACAATGAATTGGTGAGTAGGACTCAGGGACCAGTAGCAGCCACTAACAAGTAACCTTGGCCCAGGT
Organism: Caloboletus inedulis; assembly: GCA_038092355.1. Lineage (NCBI taxonomy): Eukaryota > Fungi > Basidiomycota > Agaricomycetes > Boletales > Boletaceae > Caloboletus > Caloboletus inedulis. The sequence continues at coordinate 5,343 of JBBPQD010000176.1, forward strand.
TGGCAATATGTTCTCCTTTCTCTTTGCTGGTCATGGCAAGCACTTGGCCCTGGTTCCTTTGAAGACCTCAGAATACTGACATTTAATATTCAGACACCACAGCCCACACTTTGGCAGCAACCCTTGCGTTTCTCGCTTTAGATTCTGACCTCCAAGACGAACTTGTTGCCCAAGTGCAAGAGGTGGTGCGAGGGAGAGATGATGATACTTTGGTAAGTCGTCATGTTAAGCAGTGCTTTCCTTTCACAAACACATTTTCAGTTGATGGAAGATTACGGAAAACTCGACAAGGTACTTGCAGCATTCTACGAAGGGATCCGAATGTTCCGTAGGTGACAAAGCTCTGTCCTTTGACTCCATCTGAATACTGTGGGTGCTGTAGCATCAGCAGTCTTTCTTGTCCGCGAGGCAAAACACGACACGGTCCTGGACATCTCTGACAGCGATGAACCCAGAATGTTGTCTGTAAAGAAGGGCACCCAGGTAGGTTATTGCCGGGATTCCCTATTGTGAACCGACCGCTAACGGTGTGGTAAGGTTGTGGTGGACATGGTTGGCGTCCGTGAGTACATTGTGTGGCATTCGCTTGACTGTGGTCTATATTGACCTTTTTAGAGTATAACCCACGTTATTTCTCCGAGCCCGACGAATACCGAGCCTCAAGATGGTACAAAAAGCAGAGAGACTCGGATGAAAAGGACGAGTCGGAGGAATACACGGCGTTTAGTATCGGTACGCTAAAGTTGGTTCATCTCCGTGAGTTCGTTTCACTGATGCCCCCGATACATAGGTCCTCGCGCGTGCCTTGGTCGCAAATTTGCATCTACGGAAGGCGTGTGCTTCCTCGCGTCGTTATTGCGAGAGTGGCGGATCGAGCCGTTGCTTGCGGTGCGGTCGAATGGACGGGTTGAGACTGTGGATGAGTGGCGAGGACGGGTATTGCAGGCGACGATGGACCTGACGCTGGGCATCAAAGATGTGCCTCTTAGACTTGTGAGGCGGTGCGCCTGATGGATGGGGCGTATCTAGACGGAATATCCAACGCTCAACTCTAGTCTTGCATGCTGGGGAGGTAGTGTTGGGTGCACAACTATCAAGAATGCTGGCGAAATGGCCAATTTTTTTGATGGGACTTTTCTTCGTATCTCAACGAGTTGCAAGTACTGTGCTATACGGCGAGTTCTCTCTGCCTCGGTCGCGTGGCGGGATGTGACAGCGCTGGCCAGGGGGGCCGGGGACTGTGGCCCGGTCTCGTGGCATGATGGGGGCGTTGCCTTAGTACCAGTCATTAGGCCTTGATTACTAAAACCATCCTCGACGTACCCTATTCAAGTTCATAATGAAAGAAAATACAACGGGTCCTGCGAGAATGGAGAGCCTACCACATGAATTGACTCTTCCCAGGCTTCAGCAGATTCGATCTGTGTGATCCCGTACGTCTGTCCTGTGACCAAGGCATCCCTGTCTGCTTGAGCTCTGTAGGTTTCACCTTGGGCATCGCCCTCTCCTGGTCCCTCATTTTCTCGATTGACTTTCTTTTTTCCATTTCTCCCTTTTTGGCGTCGTCCCCCACTGCTAGACCGCACACCATTCCTCAGGGAGACTGCTCAGAGTCGGAATATCAGACGCTGAATCGGACGCCCAGGCGATTTCCTCCTACTATACACCCTCGAAAGACCCAACATTGGTGTCTTCTCCGTCGGAATGCTGTCCTCCAACGGCGTCCGATATCCGTCATTCGGGCCCAGTCCACCACCGCCCTTCTCCGAGTCAACATCAGAATGAAGGAACCACTAGCATGACATAACCTTAGGAAGAGGCCTCCTAGGATCGATCAATCGACGATGTAAACGACCCACCAAACAAACTGATGAACCATGCCCTTCCATGCCCTTGACAACATCCGCACTGCTGCGCTTTTCCCGAGTGTGCCTCGCTGTGTCGATGTCGTCCCAAGATTTCACGTCGCTTGATATGCGGAGATGTGGCCATCTCTGTCGGTGATGGAGGAGACTCAGTTTGGCCATTGCTGAGCGTCTCGGATCTTTCCCTTGTCTTCAAAGTGCCTCATCCAGAAGACTCCACCGAGCGACTGGACAGAGGTTGGCGGTGCTGTTTGGTAGCAGCCGGCGCCGTACCGCCCCCGACAGGCACACATCAGTGAGTTGCAATACGAGACGAACAACCGGACACGCTCACCTTTGTCTGGGCACCCCCGGTCCTCGTCTCCAGCCTCCTCTGGAGCAGTGAGCGCATTGTCTCTTGGAGAGAATGCCGAGTCTGTCTCCGGTAATGCTCTGAGACCGAGCCACGCTCATACCCTCGGCCGAGCCGCCGTCATTCACGCTTACGCCCACACTCGACAGACTCGACACGTGCTTTGAAGTGGGTGGACTCGTAAACGTTTCCGCTCTGGGGCTGGTCAGTGTGGAAGATGGCGGTCCATTGAGCCTTCCCATACTCGTGAACATGGGGCTTTTCAACGAGGGTTGCATTCACCCAGTTGGTGAGTGGGTGTACATGAAGGGCTGAGAGACAGAGTGGGTGACAGACTACGAAGGAGGACGATAGAGCCCGGCGATGACGTCTGCATTACTATGTATGCGCTTCCCAAAAGCCACGATACCGATTTCTACCAGACTACCCTAGAAGGTTGACATCGAGCTCGAGGACATCTCCCATGATTTATTGTTCTACAAGACAGCAACGTCATGGCAAGTAAATGGCTCAGGAATCAGACTCGCTAATAAACTTGTCATGCACATCGGGACCCTCGGAGTCCTTTCCATTCCGACTACTCAACGACTCCACCGGCGGTCCATTCTGAAGGACGTGCGGACTTCTTTTACACGTTCTGGTCTCGGGCACTGACTGCGCAAACCCCTTTCTCCGGACGAGATACTATTTTGTTGGGATGCCCACCGAGTGTTGGCTGGTTCCAGAGGCAGTGAGAGCTGGCGACCGAAAGCAGCGGGGATGTCACGAGGGATGCGCTCGCGCGTATATACGCCTGGCACCTCTCGGGCGCTCACGCCTCCACCGCAGCCGGTGCTTCTTTGACCCTGCAAGCTTGTTCTGCAAGCTTGTGCCGAGCGCTGGGATGCCAACCCTGCCTGATCTCTCTGTCAGTCTTCGCGCCGCCTGTGTCCCAGTCTGTATCTCCATCCCAAGTAAAACTCTATGCTCCATCTCGGTCGTTGTCATGACTTCGGCGTTCGCACTGTCAGGCTCTCCGATTAGTCTGGTGACCAGCTCGTCTATGAGGTTGCCGCGAGGCCACTCAATGCGGCAACCTCATAGGCGGGCTGCTCACCAGAGCACTCTGCGATGGCGATGCTAATCCTGGAATCTGTGTCGACATTTTGCAAGGATGTCTATTCAGGTGCATCGCCAGGAGGACCGAGTGAGTCAGATGGAGGTGGTGATGGGACCACCAACTTAGCCTAGAGGAGGAGGTAGAGACTCCCCGGGGCAGCGCCACTTGTGTCGTATGACTCTGAGCAAAACAATAACAATCCAATCTTGTCTGTGATACTATGGCCTTTGGAATGACAGAGCGGTAAACAAAGATGAACGGGGCGGTCAGAGTGGCGTTGCATGCATGGCGGCATTCGGTGGCAATCGTGATAACGTCTGGAAATGTTGTGTCGGTACAGAATAAAGTTGTTCCTCCCCTGATGAGCAGGAAGGTGTAAATTTGGGGAATGTGAATTTGGGGAAGGGTTATTTCGTTTCCGCCTTACAATCCCATGTATCATTTGACGTGGATACATCATACCAATGGTAATAATGGCAGCTCTATTTCGGGAAAGACTTTTTATGATCGCGCGTGCCAGTATCTCGCTACCTGAAACGTCTGCCCAGGAGAGACAAGCGGAAAGTGGGGGGCGGGTTCTACTTGCCGCATGAAAGAAGGGGGCGTTTGCTCGCGATGAAAGCACATGGTTCTTGACGGCGGCGCATCAAGACCACTCGATCGTTGTCATTGTCCCGACGTTCCCTTTTGCGTAGATGTGTTCGAAAGCATGCGTGATTGCGGCCACCGTTCCGCGTTTACATGAATAAAACTTGCGGGTGTATAGCTCCCGTATTGTATCGGGCATATCGGATGAAAGTAACCAAGCCCCTGTACGTTCCTGAAGACGCTGTTCGCAAAAATAATCCTCCCTTCTCCTGCATTCAATCGCTCTAATAGCCACCTGAGAAATACCAGAATGAGAGTCATCTATTATTGATCTGCCAGAGCGACGGTTCAGGAACAAGGTACCCATGCGAAATCATTCCCGACCGGCTGGATGATACAAACATTGGCCACTCACAACCATATAGTGATGTCGGCCGGGAACACCGACAGAATTATACAGGTAATTTGTACGAGCATCCCTTGCGACATCTCTTTGTCACGAGGGAGGAAGGATATCAGAAGATAAAATAGTTCCGGTGTAGTGCGGCTGCCCTTCTGTCAAGAATAATATTGTATTAAAGAAGAGATGACATCTTGTTCCGAGTGTATCGTTGCGTAGGAAATGTGCAAGGATGATCCAGGCCTGGTGATCTTCGGCGCCGGATGCCTTCCCTGATGGGATCCGCTGGGGGCGCTACAGCAAACGGAATCAGAAGTGCAAGTAGATGCTAGAAGCATTGTTGGTTTGCCGTTCGAAAGCGGATAGTACAATTAACAAGAGAGGGCTCCAATGTCAACTTTTCCAGGGTCCGAATGGTCTGACCCACTTCGCAAAACCAGCTGAAGCCCTTATCAGACATTCCAAAGATTGGGGTTATGTGGAGTCGCATCCTTGAAAAAGGGGGGGAATTGGATGCTGGTGAAAATGCAAAGATTTACGGTGCATCGGAGCCCGTCTACGATATCGTTTCCTACCCCATTCGTTCCATCTGAATATGACTTGAGAAAGAGGTATAGAACGGAATGAGTAGGTTCATACCCATATCCGTATCGGCATCTCGTCTTGTCAGTTGCATTACACTCCCTCAGAGAACATCCTGGGACTGTCAAGAATGAGACTTACCAATCATGATGGACCTTCGGGACCAACAGGATACGGTGAGGGCTCGCAGGTCGACGGTCATGGAAAGTCAAGAGGACTGCGTCCGGGGGTGAGCATCTAGATCTATCCAAATAGTATGGAGACAGAGCCCTACCTCCCACACAATATCAAATGGATGGCGATTGCTTGAGTATGCCTGTCAGACAATATTTAGCAATGTCCACGACACAATGAAGGTTTTGGGCCTCCGACTTGTTCACGCTCAAGGCTCTTCGGTGGTTCTTTAGCGCGGGACGTGCCACTGTCAGAGCACATGTGTCATACACTGAATCAAGCTACTAGTACCGATACCTACTAGTAGACTACAGGCTACAAGTTGACCCAGACAGGGCATCGTCGCGAGTCACCAAATAAGGCAATCGCTTCTGTCATTCATGCGATTCAGATGCGGCCCCGTCAACATTTCCCACAAGGCACCTGCCTGAACTGAACACCCTGACAGGATCTAACCCGAGTCCAAGGAGCGTACATGTTGACGACGTCTTCCAATACACTTACACCACTAGGACCCCTTGACTGAGAACGCACAGACCTGTTCTTTGTCCACCTCCATTATCGGCTCCGCTGACAACCACGAACTATAAATAGGCGTAGTTAGCCAAAGCCACTTCCTGTGTTCGTACAACGGTGCCATTTTTAGCGGCGTTCGGAGCTTGAATTGTGAGGCAGTCAGCGCGTAATGCTATTACCATGTGTCCTGTGAGCTTATATCACTCCTTCATTCTGGCCCATCCATTCCTCGGCAACTCAACAAAACTGTGGCACAGAGGTTTCAGAGAGCTCCTTGAGTGCTACACGTCGCAGACTGCTGTCATTCCACATATGGACCAAGGGAAGGTTCAAATCATGCAATAGGAATCAGGTGTGCATAACGGGGCCATGATAGTAACAGGAACAGCCATAAAATTAGCCGACCATGTGCGTGGGCATCAAGTAATTAAGTAATTCCCGCGGTGACGCTGCGCTAACAGAACCCGATCCTGGAGTAAATGGCCGCGGATGAAACTACTACATATTACAAGAGAGAAGATACAAAGGGAAAAAAGACTGGACCACAAAAACAAAGTCAAAAAAAACTAGAAGTAACCGATGCGCAACTAGTGCTAATCGAGTGCAACATTCGATCTGCTCGTGACGCACGAAGATTCTGTGTAAAGTTCAAGGTGAGAATTCAAAATTCCTTGAGCCTGCCCCATTGGTCCAAGAGCGATTCAACTGTGACATCGGGAGTTATTTGAGCGAGTTGCCCTTTCTGCTCTCAAAGAACACGGATACTTCTGCCTATCTCGACCGAGTCTGCGATCTGTGCTCTGACGGTAGGTGCACTTATGCTTGCTCTTCTTGCTTGGTGCCAGTTCGGAGCCATCCGTTTCGTACCGCAATCACACGCCACCACTGATGTGCTTGTTGCGTCTCCTGCGGCGGTTCGGACGTCCAGGCACGCTTCGGGACCTGGGACATCGGGTGAAGAAATGATCCCCGAGAACTCATCAGAAAGGTTCCTCCAGATCCCATTGGCGGGATGAACCCCCCAGAGTGTGCCTTGTCCTATTACTCCATTGCATGCTGTGTATCCCCCTTTTGCATACCTTGACTGCGCAACTGAGTCTGTGCTGCTCTCTTTCAGATTCAGTGAAGATATTCCACAAAGAATGGTGTCGGGACAACCAGGACGCCGAATGGTTGCGTCATGTCGCCATGTCCAGCCAGGAACGACTAAAGGTATAAAAAGGTGTCGATACCTCTCATCGGATTCAAACACAGGATTCACCCGCTCTTCAACGATCGACAATGGTCAAGGGTTTCTCGCCTGCTCTTGTCTCGCTCCTATTCGCTGCCGTTGCAAGCTGCTCTCCTGTGTTGTCAGGCCGGAACAATGGCAATGGCAATGGCAACGGCAAGAGTACCACAGTTACTACTACTGGTACAACCGCGATGGCTAGTTCATCCTCAAGTCCTACGGCGAGTTCTACCTCGACTGCCGCGTCCGCGAGCCCAACGGTACCTTATGCCAGCGACGATCCAAACGGCATCCTCTGGACCCCGGACAGTAACATCTTACCCGAGCCTGAGCGAGGAAGTCTCGGTGCTCCTATCCTTGGTCCTCATAACGTCCCTCTAGAATTGCAGAATGCGGACGAACTGGCACCCCCCACGACGGACCATGGCTCTGTGTAAGATAGTCGTCGTCTGTACCTGTGACGAGGAATACTGACATCGTATTAGTCCAAATGCGAAATGGCCGATGGCACTCAGCCACGAACGTCTGCAGACGGGTGGTTGGGTTAGGGTGCAGAATGGTGCGTCTTTCTCGTCTCGTTCACGATGGTTTGAATGTTGACATCGTGTGCGTGCAGAGGACGTGATGCCTATTGCGACGGGTGAGTCCGGCGCGCCTTGCGATGAACTTTGAAGTCCATGTCAACCATGTTTGGTAGCAATGGCGGGTGTCGACATGCGGCTTGAGATGGGAGCTATACGGTAGGCTCATTCTTTTGATATAGTCCTTGATGCTCAAGAGATCCACTGACAGCGAACTCCATTGGCACAAGACTGGAGAGGTAAACCCTGTCGTGACACTCATCTTCTCATAACGCCTACTGAGTGACTTGTAGTGGGCGTATATATTAGACGGATACGTCCAAATAACAACCGTGGACCAAAATGGGAGGAATTTCGTCGGGAACGTGGTACGTAGTTGTATATCCGGGGCGTCTCGTCGTTATTCACGTTCACATCATAGGGACCTGGTGACTTGTGGTATTTCCCTGCTGGGATCCCCCATACTTTGCAAGCAACCAACGAGAGCGCCGACGGAGCGGAATTCTTACTGGTTCGTTTTGAACTTATGGAGAACCGAGCGTGAACTGAATCTTCATCAAGGTCTTTGATAATGGGGCCTTTAGTGATTCTGCGACATTTTCTGTGGGTTCTAGTCTCATCGAAAGGTTATTACCGTGCTGATGTAACATACAGATTACTGGCAAGTTGGTTGTCCACTCCGATTGTTCTGCTGGGCTGAATTACCATACGGCCAGATTGGCTGTCTCATGTACCGAAGGAGGTGATCGCGAAGAATTTCCAGACGAACATTTCTGCGTTTAACGACATACCAGATCGCGAGCTCTATATTTTTCCTTCCGGTATGTCCTCTTCGTCACTTTTGTGCTAATAAACCCCACTCACGGCGTCCTTCTGTATTCAGATCCTCCTACTACTTCGCAGGCACCTTCAGATCCTCAGGGCACGATACCTAATCCATTTACATACCTACTGTCGCAAGTGCCAGCCACACCGCTCAGTGGCGGAAGTGTAAAGATCGTTGATTCGACCACTTTCACCGTTTCAAAGACGATTGCCGCCGTGGAGGTTACTGTGGAACCTGGTGCGATGAGGTGAGAACCTATGCTTGTCTATGCTCGGCCTTCTGACGATGTTCGATTACAGAGAGTTGCACGTGCGTATTTCTTAATGTATTGTTCTATCGTCTGCTCACGTTATGTATCAGTGGCACCCCACCCAGGACGAATGGGACTTCTTCCTGTAAGTGAGCTCATTTTTTGCAAACTAAAAATGTCTTTACAAGCATTGATAGGGAGGGGACTGGTCGCATGACATTATTCGCGTCACAAAGCAATGCTAGAACATGGGATTTCCAGGTACACACACATTTCTCTATTTTTGACAGGTTTCCTTAATATTTTCCAGGCTGGAGACGTCGGCTACGTACCAGCATCTTACGGTGAGCCCAGTTTCGCCATGTCGATGAACCCACTAACTCTTCACAGGACACTATGTGGAGAACACTGGAAACACAACTCTGAAATTCCTCGAGATACTCAAGACCGGTAAGTACCCTTCGTACTATCCCTGGATGATAGATCTTCTCATCCTTCTTTTGCAGACGTATACCAAGATGTCAGCTTGGCACAGGTGAGAGAATTCGTGGACTCTTTGGTCATGATGGGTTCCTGACTCGATTCATGATCTTCAGTGGCTTGCGTTGACGCCACCTGCAATCGTGGAAGCCAACCTTGGTCTGTCTGACGAGACGGTGTCGATGTTTAACAAGACGAAGCAGCTTGTCGTCGGGCCCGCATCCAGCGCGTGACACACGGTCGCAAACGAGGAAATTATTTAACTTTCCGTTATCAGACCAGGCTCTTTTTTTTTTTCTTTTTTTCTTTCTTTGACAACTTCCTGTAAAGTATGTTTAATATGAATGTTGCTGTGTTTTGTTCGCGTTGACTGTAGACTCGTGTAAGTATAACCGATCAAATCGCCGTCAATGTTACACGGGCGGCGGGGTGTGTGTCCCTAAATGTGAAGAAACGTCACGTGCATTTCAGAGTGCCTTCCCTAAATCACTGGTTTGTCTATTTTTTTTTTTTCATATATCTGGTTGCTCTTGAGAACGATGTACACGATGGGGTCTTACCGCGTTTTCGCAGATTGTCCTACCGCGTTTTTGCGTCGTTTCGATTGAAAGGAAGTCGAGTTTTTAAAGGTAAGCCTTCGATTACTTTTACTGGTTGCCATTTTGCGCGATGACAAATACCTTTTTTCAACTGGCGAGCGTCCGTAGATCGTGGCGCAATGTGTCCCATATGTCATAGTTACCCTGATCCCTTCCATCTTTTTACCTTTCCTGGAGTGTATCTAACCATCCTTTCACAGATGTTGTGATGTTGTTTTCTTCCTGTTGAAGCATCACGTACGCGTAACTGGTGAGTCTTGACACTTCATTGCCTTCTGGAGCGAGACCACTCTGCGGGATGAATTTTATTGTCATTCAAACTAGAGTTTCTGAGTGCGATACAGCACGATGCTTTCATCTATCAATCCACTGATCTGTTTCCAATTCGAGTTTGATTCCCCAATGCTCATGCACTGTTCTCTTCAGGTGTGACTTGATTGATCATTGCCCAAGGATACTCGCGGAGGTGAGTTTACGAGTCAACCTTATTGCACTTCGCGCTGTGACCGCTCGAGTATGATGTATTATGGAGTTACCGCCCGAAGTCTCTACGAGAGGCTTTTGACGACATTTCCTGGCTGTTTTTATTCATTTATTTCTGACTTTTTCTTCGATTCACCGTCAGTATGAGGACTAATTCGCCTGCTATTCAATCTTTCAGACTCTTCTCTCGGCTTTAGCTGTGATGGATCGTCTATCCATGAAGTCAGCTGCAAGGTATGTACTCGTGTTACTTGCGTCTTCTTACGTGATGTTCTTTCACGACGGTCTTCGTATCACTATGCCGAAGAGGCCCGCCACAGCTCAAAACTTTCGGGCACCCCCTTCTGATGCTTTACTTCTATCCGATACGTCTCAAATTCCTACTCACTCCTCGGTGTACAGGTATCCCTTCTCGCCCACACCGTCGACGCTAGACCCTACCGTGACCTCTAAAGGTGAGCTTACTGTTTTAAATTGCATGCTCGATTGCCGCCATTTTTGCGGATGAGTTTTGTCCAAAAAAAATAATCAACTAGAAGCTGTTTCTGAGCTTCCGCGTGGATTACAAGGCCTTCTTCTGATTTTACTTTCAAGTTCTTTTTCCATCCAAGGTTGGCGTTTTACATCAGCGAATCTGATTGCAAAGTCAGGATAACAAGGCCAAAATTACGTCCGAAGTACCTTTGGTGATCATGCAGGAAGGAGTCAATGGACCCTTGCGTTTATTTCTCTCCCTCTCAATCCTTATGACCGGAACGTCGTTGAGATTATTGAGACTATTGTGGGCATACCACCGAACCGTCGGACGAACTGTTACAGTATGTACGCCTACTTTTAACCACATATCAAAGAATACAAACAACGTGGCATACTTACAGTACATGCCAAGTCCACTTGTGTACGCATGGATTGATCATGCGACGCAGTACGCATCATGGCAGTTCGCAAAAACCCATCACCGGTCCCCAAGTGAGACCGACACACGAAAACGTGATCAGAGGACCGCCGTGACAGGGGACTGAATCCCTACAAGCTCCACCCTAGTATACACCCTCGCACACTGCGCGAAGAACCGAATGTCGCTGCGGTCGAGCGACTCTTCGACGATGAGCATGGGTGTGACGTGTCCCCGCTCATATTCGTTGCGTATCCAATCAAGAAGGACGCGGAGAGTCTCTGGGCGGGGTTGACGGAGCGTGAGAGTGCGAAGTCGTTGCCAATATGCAAAGCGGGGGCAGGTAGAATCGTATGAAACCGTGCCCAATCCTGATCGTGATCCCGCTACTATTCTTGACCTTGACCCTGACTTTGTTGTTCCCGCTGGCCCTACGCCCACACATGTCCCCGCTTCTGGTCCTACGCTAACGCCCGATCCAGCGCCGGTACGCAAGACGGGGGGGAAAAACCCGACGTCGACGCCTCCGAGGGTCGCTTGCGTCGTACATGGAAACGCATGTACGAACGCTAAGGCTGACCCTGTGCTCGATGCATTATGTAGGACTACGGTTTCAACGCACGGGAAA
>JBBPQD010000177.1:0-16855 GCA_038092355.1 Caloboletus inedulis
AAAAAAAAAAAAAGTAATCATGAACGCGCAATAAACAACACCCGCTCCTGTATGGTAGAGAGACGGCATGGATTCGTGTTAAAAGTCTTTCCGAACTGCCAACACGAATTCGTGCCGTTTCCCGTGGGTGGGGAGGCGGAGGCAGCTACTGCAAACATTGTCGGTCTCGATCCAGGCCAAAATGCGATCGCGGGCGCGCAATAAACAACAACCCGTTCCTGTATAGTGGAGAGACAGCATGGAATCATGTTGAAAGTCACACATGAATTCCAACATGAATTCATGCCGTTTCCCGCCGGTGGGGAGGTGGAGGCAGGCCAATATTGTCGATATTGATCCAAGCCAAAAAGCGATCATGAACGCGCAATGTACAACACCCGTTCCTATATGGTAGGGAGACAGCATGGGTTCGTGCCAAAAGTCATTCGAAATTTCCAGCACGAATTCATGGCGTTTATCGACGATGGAGCGGCGGAGGTGATCAATGCAAACATTGTCGGTCGTAATCCAGCTAAAAATGATTATATTGGGAACCTCTCCGTGTTCCCATCATGGATTCGTGCCGTTTCCGCGTGCAATACAACTTGAACGTCGAAAAATGGATGAGAACTAGGCAATGTTGACAAACCGACGACAAAGTCGGGGACAGGGAGAGCGGCAATTGAGACGATATGCAGCCTGCTACCGGAATCGAGACCTCGAACTCGATTAGTGACGCAGAGTTGTACGGCAATCGCCAAATTTACCTTGTATAGATAGATAATATAAGTGTCTTTCTTGGATTCTGTCCGATTGATAATGAAAGCACTGAGGTCGAAACAGGCTAGGTCAGCACAAGTCGTCTCCTAGCTCATCGGTTTGTGTTGGGTGGTGTTGAAAGAGCTGGTAGCCACGGGAGCGTGCAAGTTTTCAAACATCCACTGCGTGTAGTGGTGGTGTGGGTGCAAGAGAGTCAAATCTGACGGTCCTCTATTTTGGACTCCGTTTCGCCTTTATGTAGGTCTGGACAACCCGTTTCAGAATGATGCTCCTCGACCTCGTGTAAGACTTCGCTAATAACTCAAGAATATCGGCGACGCCTGCCAATGAGGTACTTACTATTTCTGTACCTTGGTCGTATTTACGGTGAATCCTGGGCCAGCTTAAGAGATATATTTACCTGTTGTTCAGGGCTTCAGTGAATCAGTCGCGGTGGCAGCGCGACCGCGGTCATGGAGTCGCCGCAACTGCTGCTTTACTGGGTCGACCCTTCGTGCTGCCCTTCGATTGTGGCGTCTCTACCCCCTATACTGATTTAATGTATGCATCCACGACGACCTACGGGCAAAAATTTGGGTGCTCTTGCCCGACATGAATGCATGACCTGTCACTGACTTGGCCTCCGATGAGAAGGTGTCCCTCTAAGGTGTCCACTTTTTTTCTATTGGGGGCAGGTCAGCTGGGGCTCGAAGTTTCCAAGTACGTTTTGATCACAAGTGGAAAGACAGTTGTCTAGTTCTTTGCAACGACGTGGTCCCCTTGAGATTTAGCTCCCTCGTGGGTGGTGTGGTTGGTGGACAATTTACTTTTGACCTGCAAGTTGCAAAAGATACTCCATTCGGCCAAGAGGGAGAGCTGGTGACCAGCCCGTCTATGAACTCAGGTGAGATAGTATCAATCGTGCCATTCAAGGCGCATTTGACATCGTCCATTTCGTTGTACACTTTCCGAGCTGCCAATTAAAGCACGTGTGGTTCCATCCAAGCGAGGAGCTGTGCCTTGCTACAGGGATCTTGATACAGATAGTCCAATAACTGAGCAAGCTTTCCATATGGTTGGTCCTTCGAACACGCATAGATGTGACCACGGTACATTTGAAAGCCCTCCTGCGTGGGATCGAGGATCTTAAGGAACGCAGTGAAGAACCAACGCTGCCCTAGTTGTAGTACGTGGATTGCTCTCTGAATGCATTCGTTTTGAGGTATTGGTCCCTTGGGTGAGTCTGGGACGTGACCATAGCAACAACATGGGGTGGCCATACTGTAGATGGTTGTCAGTTGGGGAGGTGATTATCATTTCGTCTTGCACTGCGCTCGCGACGACGCTGAGACAGCCATAGCACTTAGCGCTGAGTCATCAAACCTATCCTTCGGTCACATGATTGATGCTAACCCGTAAATAGACATGTTGCGCCCGTCCCCGCAGACCCTCCTAAACTAATGGGAGAGGCGGGTACGTACGTACGACAATCCCCACCAAAGGGCTTATCTAGCATCTCCAGATGGACACTGGCCTATCTCATTGGATACAGTTTGTCGAGTCTGCGGTGTACCTTCGACACTCCCAGTGGCGTGCGGGTTTCCGGTTGAAGAGCATGGAACGAATCCATGGAAGAGGGGATGCAGGCTATTTTGAGTCGGCCGGATCATGCTATCTGTCGATAAGGATGGCGCGGGACCATCCAACGTCTGTTCTTGAGAAATCGAAATCAGTTGGCTGATGCGGCACTAATGTCAATTTCGATAGATCAATGTGTTGTACAGATTGGCGCTGATCTGAGCCGCAGTACACCCAATTGTGCTGAATGCTTCAACCCAGCGTTGCTTGAAACATACTTGTTGGCACTTGCATATAGGTCTAGAAATAGCATGGTTACCAACATCTCGGCAACTCGTTCGCCTCATGAGCGGTTGGCGGCCGGTTCTAATTTTCCTTCGCCCCCGTCTGCTACCCAGCTGAAACAAGTCAATTAGTTGGGCACGACCTTTCATCTCGAACAAGTGAAGATCCCACAGGCTTCCAAGTAGTGATGGTTCCTCTTCCCTCATTTTCACCCAGGTGCATTAGTGATCTGATCAGACATATCAGAATTTGTTCTGATAGTGGCACCTAGACCTGCTTTGCATTCTCACTGTGCAACGCAGACCCAGTCTTCTTTCATTCTGGGTTTTGTTCGGATATTGCGGTCCTTGGTATATTACTCACAGCACCTATCTCGCAGACGGCCCAATAATTTTGTCACTTCTCACCGGAGCTCTCCCGATTTGTCACCAGTTCCACAATCGACATTCGAAGCCGAGCTTAAATTGGTCACAGCTGCAGGTTCATCTTACTGCCACACCAGTCAGCGCCACATGATGGTTCCTCATCACGGTTACCATTCGCCCCCTCCTCCCCGCAGACGTATGTTTCCTTGCAAATTGAAATTCTCTCAGAAAGTTAGCTTTCGAGAGGAGAACTATCCAACCAAGCAACGGCGCTCGATCATGTGGCAAAGAGGCTATGTCGAGAAGTAGGTGTTCTGAACGCATTAGTATTAAGCCTTTCTCATCTCTCACCGTTGCATGCACTTATAATTATGAATAGGCTTATGAATCCTATATCTTTTTCCTTTCCACCCTCTCTACGTCTGGTTTTATTTTTATTTTTTTCCTCATTGACGTTTGCCTGCCGATTTGCCCATGTCTGGGACTGTCATGGTGGACGTTAATGTCGATTATGGCCCGCTCATTCTCGGGGGGTTACTTGCTTTCGGGTAAGCATGAAGTCTTCCCGTTCAAGCGTTCGTCACCAGGTAATCATTGCATAACTCGGCTTTGTGCGACAGTCTTTCAGGATGTGTCAACATGCAGTTTATTGTGTACTGGCAGATTTACCCAGAGGAACGATGGTCAACAAAGTCCCTGGTGAGTCGTGCTCACCTATGACAAGTTCCTTCCGCTCAAATCTGACATGTCCCGGATGGATGCTTCCAGGTCATAGCAACGTGGTACGTCCTGAAGTTCAGACGACTCTGTATGTGTCGAAGTCTGATGAATCCCCCAGGTTTCTCGATTCTTGCCATTCTGCGTTCATCGCTATCGCTATTTGGGATTCCGTGATCACCTCTTATGGCGATTTGGGGGTGGCAGACATCATTCCTTGGTGAGTGGTAGTGATTCGTATGTTTATTTAATTGGGGATTTATGCAGGGATGGGTGCGCAGGAGTGTCGGGGTACGTTTTACTTCCTTAACATACTGCGACGATCTATTCATCAAGTGGTTTTAGCCGACAGTGGAGTTGACAGTGCGTTGAGGTCCTATCTACATCCAAGGAGGCCGGTCTGACCCGTGATTTTAGGCCATGTTGACGTTCCTGGTGCAAAGGTGAGCCCTCCTTGAACTAACCGGCGTCTTTTGTTGCGATCATCTCGACTAGCTTTTTTGCCTATCGGATATACAGACGTCGGTATACTGTTCCTAATGCTGTATGTCTCAACGATTCACGCGTATTTTTTCTGCGTAGTACAAGGTCGTAAAGTAATGGTCCCGGGCACGGTGGTAGGCATCTCAGATGACGATACATAATTTGCTGAATCTGACTAGTTATAAATCCAGTTTACTCTTGCACTCATCCGGTTGGGTACGTGCTCGTGCTTCTCTGAACGCCATTGCACGCTTATCATTCCAATGTGTCCATAGTCGCTGCAAGTGGTAAGCACCTTCACACTGTTCCTTATTCGAGTATTGATCATTTTTCGCGCAGTATCGATGGCTGAGATGTAAGTGGAGGTCACTGTACGACATGGTCAGACTCTCCAATCCCTGTCCAGGATCAGATTAAAGTCATACACTGCCTTTGCACGCCCTTTTCCGTCGGTTCGAGCACCTGTTTTCACACTCCCAATGTTGTTTGTTGACCGAACACTGTAGTGGTTCTTTACGTTGGGACTATCTCTCTCTTCCCTCGTCGATATTGTGATCACCGTGTCCCTTTGCCGCTTCTTGAGATCGAACCGTTCAGATATAGCAAGGTGTGTCATTGTCCTGGGTTTAAACCACTAGCAGAAACATGCCGACGATCTAGGTCAAGGACGAACCGCATGATTGATACCCTGACACTGTGGACATTGCAAACAGGGTCGGTTACATGGTGAGTAGCATTGTGCCGACCCACCTATGTTTCAGAGGACTAAAACGTCGATCGTGTCAGCCTCGGTGCGATCGCTTCGCTCGTCACCGTAAGTAGCACCTCAAAATCTGTCTATGACACGCTCATCCCATCCGATCGACGTTTCACCCGCCAGTGGACCGCGATGCCACAAAACCGAGTATTCCTCGGTCTCCATTTTGTCGTCGGGAAACGTACGTCGTAGATTCCTTCCACATCACATACACCACACTCATATACCGCACTTGATCCACCCAGTGTACGCCAACTCCCTTCTTGCAACGTACGTTCCCTTACTTCCCAAACTCACTGCGCACGAAAACGACACTGATACCCGTTCCCTTTCCCTCGGTTTCTTTCCTTGACAGTCTCAACGCGCGGAGTAGGATTCGCAAGCCCCGGAGACGCGACACGACGAGTCAAATGATGCCCATTACCGTGTTCCATGGCAACGCGTTCAGGGATCGCGATGAGGAGGATGGACCCGCGGATGGACCTGCGACTCCCGGAATTAGACGACCGTATCTTGTGCGTCGTCCATCGAATTGGGTTGGAGCTGTGTCGTGGATCTCGCTGACGTTTTTCTTTTCTTTTCTTTTCTTTTCTTTTTTTTTTCCCTCGCTGCCCCTTTTTTGCTGCCCACTCCCCCCATTCCAACCTCCCACACGCGCATACATCCTATCTTTGGGAACGTCAACACAGATGCCTTTCGGAATATTTGAATCTCAACCTACGGAGGTGAAGCGCGACAAGTCGGTATGTCCTTCATTTCCTTTTTTGTTCCCCTCTGCGGATCAGGCCTATTTCTGACTCTGTCCATTTTTACCAGAAGATCGAAGTGAACGTAGAACAGACGGTCCAATCTAAATACGACGACCAAGTCGAGGGGGACACTATGTCCACCGTGAAGTGAGAAGGCACCCCGGGCAGTGTTTAGTATACACGACACGCGTCATGTCGAGGCCGCTCAGCCGACATAAGATATTGTATAATCTTTACGATGGACGCATACGACATATCATGATTGTTCTCATTTCCCCCTCTCCTCTCCTCTCCTTTCTTTTCTTTAATGTCGTCTTTACACCACCACATTGTAATACCACCTCTCGTCTCTACCCTGATAATCGAGGGGACGACCACAATTGTGAACCGTGCCACTGTAATGATGACAATCGCCAAGATTAGAAGACAAAAAAACGAGCGCGCCAATGTGGAACCAGAGATGTCGACGAAACGTTCGCTTCAAAGTATGGGGTATGCAGGCGGCCAGGCGGGCTCGCGAGCGTCGAAGGCGTGTGACAGAGGTCGTCGTCGTCGTATATATATATATATGTGTGTGTGTGTGTGTGCATGTACGATGTACGTGTGCGGAGTGCTTCTTCCCTCGGGACATCGGCATGCATGTGAATCTGAATTATTTTCTCCAATCATGCATCATGGATGCATGCTTCATAGAACGAGCGCGAGGGTGAGAGTGAGAGCGACCCCGGCACCGGCGCCAGTTCCAACGACCAGTGGTACACCCAACATGCCCATATGCCCAGCGGGCCGCGCCCCATTCAAACTCACATGCGTAGGCACGGCCGCCGATGCACTCGTGTTCGTAGCGTCTCCACCCGTACCGCCGCTCGTTCGATTCGCACCGTTGGGCTGATCATAGATTTTCAAAAAAGTATTAGATCCTCATGAAGGTATATCGTCACCACGCAAAGAGCACATCGGAAGAGAGAAGAAGAAGAAAAAACCCACCCCGATCGGCCGCGAATGATCCACAAACGCACAGTCCTCGGATGTACAAAGACAACGACCTGTCACGGGGTCCCAGAACGGGGTGGAGCAGTTGGCGGGCACTGGTGGGCGCCGCGTGAGACACTGAATGACAATGGAAGACGAAGGAGAGAGGGGGGCTCACGTCTGAATCGGGCTTGCTGACCCTCGGGGACTTGTTGAGACGGGTTCGGGTTCGCTGGCGATGGCTCGACTTGTGGGCAGCCGTACTAAGAAAGGACATGGTCACCGAGGCATCCGGGACCTGACATCTAGACTTACGCAAGTAAAGAACGGGAAATCAGAAAAGGCACATTCGTCGAGCAAACCTTGCTCGTTGGCTGGTATGCCGTTGCAAATGCGCACAGTCGGATCAATATCAGGCGTCGGACATTTGAGGGGGCCAAAGGTGCCTAGTTGAGACACCGCGACTGGATTCTGGACCCAGGCGAGCAGTTGTTCGTTGGACACGATCCATACACCTTGTTGTTCCTGAACCCAATCCAAGTACCAGTTAATCATCTTGATGGTCGAGTTGGGTGCATCGACACCAGGGTACGTCGTCTGTAGCATGCACGAGCACTCAAAAAACAGTGCTACACGATGATCAACAGACTTACAGAGAGATGGATAGGGTGCGAGTACAATCCAATAGGTTGACGATTTCCGTTGTAGTGGGCAGTGAATGTGTTCATCATGTACTCCAGCGTGGCAGTATCATTCACAGTCGACGCGCCATTTGCAGTGTCCAGCCAGGGATCCATGAGGTGCAGACCGTCCACACCAAGCTCGTCAAAGAATGCATACATGGGTATCTCCCAGAGACCAGGGATCTGTGGTTGCCCTTGACAGATTCCTTCGACTGTCAGACAGTCATTAGCGAGACCGTAGTCCAACGTATATGGCCAGTAAGCGTCCGTGTCCGGGTCTGTGACAGGAATGGAGGCAGTAGTCGACGAATCATACATGAAATCAGCGGCGGCAAGCAAGTGAAGAGTCTCGTTGGTGTAGTTGAGGAAGGGTGCACGAAAGCCCTTGATGGCGTCCAAGGGTATCCCAGCGAGAGTATTGAGGGCAATTGGGTTGCCATTGATCTCGGCCGCAGGCGGGGAACCAACGTGGGTCATCCTGAATGTAACATCAGTCTATTGCCGAAACCTAGCAGAAAATTTTCTACTGACGTATGGTCGGCGATTTCGTTGCCTGCGACATACCAATCCGTGACGAGGGTGTAGTTCGTATAGGTGAGCGACGTGAAGTAGGTCATCTTGACCGGGCATCCGTTGGGGTTCTGGCGATGCGCGAGGAACTGGTTGACCGCATCCAAGGTGTAAGACTGAACGGCATCGTCTGCAGTGAATAGGACGAATTGTGGAACCTCGGACTGGTAGTGCATCAGACAGTGAGCGCGACACGGAGGAAAACCAGCTCACGGGACTGAGGCCACCCGGTGGAGTCGTGCTCGCGCAATTGCACTTGGGGAGCTGACACTTGGCGGGATCACACGAGTAACCCGCGGCAGAGGCGCTGGTGGATGGACCACTGAACACCCCAAGGAGAGCTGAAAGGACAATGCTGCGCATCTCGTCGATGAAGGAGGAGAGAGATAGCAGCCGACCGCGGAGGGAACCCAATATAATAGAAAAGAATGGAATGCCGCGCCGCGGACAATGATCGACAGCGGACAAAGTGTCATCGAAAATGGGATGATGTACTGATACACCGTCTCTTGTGGTGGAACGACGCGGATAGCTTGTCTCCCTTCAATGGGCGCATGTCATTCGAACCTGGCAATGACTGTAACAGTCAGGGGATTGGCAGTTTCGAGGCTTGACACCTTCCTTCGGCGTTACCACCGCGGACGAACGCACCTCTGCACCTTCGGCGATGTAGGAAATGTCTAGACGAGTCATAGATTCAACAACTGTATAGCTCTGGCAGCTTGTCCGCCGTTGGGACCCCCCTTGCATCGCGCAACCTGCGCGCGGACAGTGTTTTGGAGTTCAAGATTGTGAATGCGTGTCTGATCAAGCAGACTTCTCCGACAACGGACTTTACAGATTCACTGCAAGACTCCCAAGCTCGATGGCTTGGTTCCATGGATGTTCAATGCAGCGCGACGACAAGCAGGCAGGTTAGCACGTGACACTCGCCTCAAAATGACGCTTACTATTGTTTGTACCTTGGTCGTATTTGCGGGTGAGTCCTGCGCCAGCTTAGTAAGCGACCGCGGTCATGGAGTCGCTCTTTCGTGCTGCGTTCGGTTGTGGAGTACATAGCATCCATGACGACCCACAGGCAAACCTTTTTTTGGACATGTAGCCTCTAGGCGAGGAGACCGGTCCCGGGCAAAATGTTGCTCTTGAGTCTTACGTGACATGACCTTGTCAACTTGGCCTCCGGTGAGGAGGTATCCTCACACATCCACATCGACGACGCGTCTCTCTGAGGTGTCCACCTTTTTTTCTACTCGGGGCAGGTCAACTGGGGCTCGAAGCCTCCAAGCACGCTTCACAAGTGGGAAGACAGTTGTCCTGTTCTTTGCAACAACGTGTTCCCCATGAGGATCGGCTCCCTCGGTCCCCCCTGGCGTGATTGGCGGACAGTTTACTTCACCTGCGAGTTGCAAGAGATACAGATACCCATATGGCACAGTGCGGCCAAGTGGGAAAGGGTAAGTACGACAATTTTCCATCAAGGAGCTTATCTAACATTTGCAGATGGAGATTTGAACATGATCTAGTTGTCGAGTCGGCGGTGTGCCGTCGAGACTCTCAGCGGCGTGCGGATCTCCGATTGAAGACATCGAACGAATCCGTGGAAGAGGGGATGCAGGCTATTTCGAGTTACCCGATTATGCTATTTGTCGATAAGCACGGTGCGGAACCAAGGTCTGTTTGTGCTTCTCTTGAGAAATCAAAGTCAGTTGGCTGGTGGCATGTTACTTTCGATGGATTCATATATTATACAGATTGGCGCTGAAGCGCTGATGAGCCGCAGTACACCCGATGCTGAATATTGAACGCTTCGACACAGCGTTGCATGAAACATGCTTGGCATCACCTGTGTATAGGTTCTAGTCTTCTAGAAAACAATATCTATCTCGGCAACTTGCCTCATGGGCAGTGCAACCCAGCTGAAGCAAGTCAATTAGCTGACCGCGGTCTTTCATCTCGGGCGAGTGGAGACCCCAGACCTCTAGTGATGATTCCTCTTCCCACATTTTCACCTAGTTGGATTAGCCTCTGACACATTAGGTTCCGTTCCGATAACCCCTCGTTTGCATTCTCATTGTGCAACGCAGGCTCAGTCTTCTTTCATTCTGGCTATTGTTAGGATATTGCGGTCGGTCCTTGGTGTATTATTCACCTCACCTATCTCGAAGACTGCCCAATAGTTTTGTCACTTCTCACCAGAGCTCTCCCGATTTGTCACGAGTTCCGCAATCGACATTCGAAGCCGGGCTTAAATGTGTCACAGCCGCGCCAGCCTGTTCATCTTACTGCCTCACCCATTACAGGAGCGCCCAATGATCATGATGGTGCCTCGTCACGGTGCACCATTCGGCCCCCTTCCCCCCGCCAGGCGTACGTTCCCTTGCATATTGAAATTCTCTCAAATGGTTAGCTTCTGAGAGGAGAACTATCCAACCAAGCAACGACGCTCGGTCATGTGGCAGAGAAGCTATGTCGAGAAGTAGGTGTCCTGATCGCAGCAGTAGTAAGGTTTCCCCACTTTTCACCGTTGCATCCACTTATAGTTATGGATAGGCTTATGGATCCTGTGTTTCTCCCTTTCCACCCCCTTCTTTTTCTTTTCTTCTTCATTGACGTTGGCCTGCCAGTTTGCCCATGTCTGGGACTGTCGCGGTGGATGTCAATGTCGATTATGGCCCGCTCATTCTCGGGGGGCTACTTGCTTTCAGGTAAGCATGAAGTCTTTCCATTCCAGCGCTCGTTGCCAGGTAATCATTGCATAACTCGGCTTTGTGTGACAGTCTTTCAGGATGTGTCAACATGCAGTTTATTGTGTACTGGCAGATTTACTCAGAGGAACGATGGGCGACAAAGTCTCTGGTGAGTCACGCTCACGCATGGGACGTTTCTTCTGCTCAAATCTGACATGGGCGTCCCCAGGTCACAGTGATGTGGTACGCCCTGAAGTTCAGACGTCTCTGCAGGTGTCGAAGTCTGTTGAATCCCTCAGGCTTCTCGACTCTTGCCATTCTGCGTTCATCGCTGTCGCTATTTGGGATTCCGTGATCACCTCTTATGGCGATTTGAGGAGGGTAGATATCATTCCTTGGTGGGTGGTAGTGATTCGTATATTCATTTAATTGGGGATTTATGGAAGGATCGATGCGCAGGAGCGTCGGGGTACGTTTTACTTCCATGACATAGTACTGCGAGGATCTATTCATGGAGTGGTTTTAGCCGACAGTGGAGTTGACAGTGCGCTGAGGTCCTATCTACATCCAAGAAGGGCGGTCTGACCCGTGATTTTAGGCCATGTTGACGTTCCTGGTGCAAAGGTAAGCCCTCCTTGAGCTAACCGGCGTCTTTTGTTGCGATCATCTCGACTAGCTTTTTTGCCCATCGGATATACAAACGTCGGTATACTGTTCCTGTTCCGAATGCTGTACCTCTCAACGATTCACGCGTATTTTTTCTGCGTAGTGCAAAGTGGTAAAGTAATGGTCCCGGGCACGGTGGTAGGCATCTCAGATAACAATGCATCATTTTCTGAATCTGACTAGTCATAAATCCAGTTTACCCTTGCACTCATCCGGCTGAGTATGTGCTTCTCTGAATGCCATTGCACGCTTATCACTCCAATGTGTCCATAGTCGCTGCAACTGGTAAGTGTTTTCACACTGTTCCTTATTCGAGTATTGATCAATTTTCGCGCAGTATCGATGGCTGAGATGTAAGTGGAGGTCACTGTACGACATGGTCAGACTCTCCAATCCCTGTCCAGGATCCGATTAAAGTCATACACTGCCTTTGCACACCCTTTTCCATCGGTTCGAGCACCTGTTTTCACACTCCCAATGTTGTTTGTTGACCGAAACACTATAGTGGTTCTTTACGTTGGGACTATCTCTTTCTTCCCTCGTCGATATTGTGATCACCGTGTCCCTTTACTACTTTTTGAGATCGAACCGTTCAGGGATGGCAAGGTGTGTCATTGTCCTGGGTTTAAACCACTAGCAGAAACATGCTCACGACGCACGTCAAGGACGAACCGTATGATTGATACACTGACATTGTGGACATTGCAAACAGGGTCGGTTACATGGTGAGCATTGTGCCGCCCCACCTACGTTTCAGAGGACTAAAACGTCGATCGTGTCAGCCTCGGTGCGATTGCTTCGCTCGTCACTGTAAGTAGTACCTACGAAATCTGACTATGACACACTCATCCCATCCGACCGACGCCAGTGGACCACGATGCCACAAAACCGAGTATTTCTCGGCCTGCATTTTGTCGTCGGAAAATGTACGTCGCAAATTCCGTTCCGTATCACACACCTCATACTGATCCACCGCACTTGATTCACCTAGTGTATGCCAACTCCCTTCTTGCGACGTACGTCCCCTTACTTTCTGAACCACCGCACGAAAATGACACTGATATTCATTCCTTTTCCTTATTTTCTTTCCTCGACAGTCTCAACACACGGAGCAAGTTCCGCAAGCCTCGGAGACACAACACAACGGGTCAAGCGATGCCCGTTACGGTATTCCCTGGGGACGTGTTCAGGAACCGCGATGAGGAAGATGGACCTGTGGATGGACCTGCGACTCCCGGAATTCGACGACCGTACCTTGTGCGTCGTCTATCGAGTTGTGTTAGAGCTGTGTTATGGATCGCTGACGTTTTCCTTTTTTTTTCTCGCTGCCTCTGTTTCCCCCCCCCCCACTCCTACTCCAACCCTCCACACGCGCATCCATTCTATGTTTTGGAATGTCGATACAGATGCGTGTCGGAATGTTTGGGCCTCAACCTACGAATGAGAAGCGCAGCAAGTCGGTATGGCTTTCCTTCCCTTTGTTTCCCTCTGCGGGTCTGACTCCGTCCATTTTTACCAGAAAATTGAAGTAAACGTAGAACAGACGGTCCAGTCTAAATACGACGACCAAGTCGAGGGGGACGCCATGTACATGACTGCCAAATCCCCAACGTGAAGCGAGAAGGACCGCCTGCAATACTACCTTATGACACGCGTCTTTTCGAGGTCGCTGAGTCGAAGTAAGATATATTGTATGATGGAAGGATACAGTATCATGATTGTTCTAGTTTCCCCCTCTCGTCTTTTTTGTTTTGTTTTCTTGTTTCAAAAATAACCCTTTTAGGGCTGCTGTGACCGTCGTTGGTGTCATCTACACTACCACATTGTAATACCACCTCTCGTCTCTACCCTCCTTCAAAAGTTGTAGCTAGTATTATTTCCGGTCACCTTTGACGACACAGAAACAAAAAATGTCTACACGACTCTCGGAGTCATGTCAGCTTTGTCCGTCATTTTGCATCGGGCAACCTCTCGCGAAGTTCGAACGATGTTTTGGAGTTCAAGATTGGGAACGCGTGTGTCCTGGTCAAGCAGACCTCTGTTCTCCGACAGAGGACTTTACGGATTCACTGCAAGACTCCCAAGCTCGATGGTTTGATTCCATGGGTGTTCAGCGATGCAGCGCGACGACAAGCTCTCACACAGAGGCAGGTCAGCACGTGACACTCGGCCCAAAACGACGTTTAGTTCAATTTTCACTGTTTTCTTCAACGCACTCAGTCAAATTACAGACCACGCCTGTCGTTGAACGAATCACGGTGGTTTGTGCCAAAGTAGGGCGGACAAGAATATCTTTTCGGCACGTCTTAGTGCTATGGCATCTGTGCGTCGTGTGCAGGTGGAGATGCAGGCCGGTGGTTCCTACATTCTTACTTCTGTTTTTTGTATGTCTCTGTGATTCATTTGACCTGTCTTGAGGTTCCATCAGTGATTCCCGGGTCATTCACATACCGACTTTGTTCAACTTGCAAGGCTGGTGACTCGGACTAGGTTGTAAATTTAAAAGTGGACTTGATGACATGACGGTGACCCCCCTATATATATGTCACGCCCACATCCAACTCTTATAACTCTTCCCAACCGTTCAACACACGTCAGACAGACATGACTGGGCCAGATCGCCGCTCGGGTGCAATGATGTCCAAGGTGGGTAACCCCCAAATATACGAGGACCACGAGCAGCGGTACGTCCGACCTCCCTCACCATCAACTTTGAACACTCTGACCGATTCCCCGGTATCCCGCCCGCTGCAAATATTGGCGATTACAGGACGTCCAAACAGACGGACCACAACTTGCCCAAGAAACACGTCCCTGATCAATGGCACATCGATATCGACCAGTTGTGCGTCTCCGTCTTCTCGCAAGCGATGGCGTGCGCAAGAACTGACCCCTTTGTGTTATTATTATTATTATTATTATTATTATTTGCGTATCGGCGATGATAGGGACGAACGGCAGATTGGGGAGAGGATGGCAGAGGCACATCAGCGATCCCTGGAGATCGCCCACGGACAGGGGACAATGAGTCCTGGTGCGAACCCCAAGGTGGACCCTTTGGGACCGGCGACGTTTCATGGCAACGAGCCGTCGAGGGGTGCAAAGATTGATGCGGAGATCATGGCTGAGGAACGCGAGGAGTTAAAGCGAAAGAGCAAGGCGTGAATGGATTACAGTGTTTCGTGTACGGGAACAGACTTTCAGAGCAAGGTCTAATAACGTGTACGATCTTGTGATGCTGCTAATCGTCACGGCGTCAGCGGGAATCCCATAAGATTTTGTTGTCGGCGTGGACCTACCTGATGACATGCACGATCTAGAGCGAATACCCTTCTTCTTCTTCTCCCTCCTCCTCCTCTTCGTTTTCTGCTCGGGCGGCTTTAGCGGCCTTCTCCTTTCCTAATTCCGTGTTCCATACTGCATCTCGCCACGCCGTCAGCTCCTCGCCCAGCTTTTCCTTTGCAGCAGCGATTGACTTTTGCAGCGCCTCATAGTACTTTCTAATATTGGTCGTTGTCTCAGCCTCGACCGCAAAAGTGTGCGCACCATTCGGCGCGAGTGGGGGTGGCGAATTCGTTCCCTCTGGCGGAGACAGCGCATACGATACCGTCAACGTCGTCTGAGTAGCCATGATGGTTTGGGATGAAAGCAGCCGGGCCAACTGATTGCATCTTATCTTATCTCGGGATGACTCAACCAACGTGCGTTCCTTCCACCCATGTACCTTGTTATGTGATACGGTGACCTCAGCATCCGCAACTCCGACCCATGCGGAAGAAAAACCGCGTCGGGGCTTGCTCATTTTCCGCTCGTTCTTGTCCTCTCATTTCCTACACCACGATGATGGCGGTCCTTGTTCAATAGCAACGCAGGCTCTCTGGATTTTCTTACTTGACGAGCCTGCGTTGTACGATCTCATTCATTCATCTCATCTGTTTTTTTTTTTCCCCTTTTGATAGCTTTTTCTTCTCTCAACGGGCACATCAGAAGACTGATTCAAACATACAATCCATACAATCCTAGACGAACAAGATTTGATAGAGATATCTCGGCTCATCTGCCAGACGATACCACCACCTACTGCAAACGAATGACACACGCCCTCTCGCCCACCACAGCCCTCCCGGCGCTTGCTACCCTGCACGCTTGCAACGCGGCACGCGTCGGGGGAGCACTCCGAGCACTCCGAGATGTGTATTTCTCGCATGCACTGTCATTGACGGCGATGGGTGCCGTACCGGTGCTCAAGGAGTCATTGTCAAAGGCTGTACCGGCTTTGCGGCCGAAGCGAATGCCGTGCCTTGTCCATCAAGACGGTGTTCCCGATTCCGGATATGCCTCTGCCGAGGAGGATGACCAGGACGAACAGGAAGACGGGGCAAAAGAAACAAGAGACGAGGAAGAGATGAAAAAAGAGGACGAGGAGTTGGATATATTACGCTCAGACGAGCTCGAACGCGGCTATGCAATCAAATGGCTGACTGGGTTGGTGAAACGGGGTGACCCTTGGGTCTGCGGGGCGGGCTCTTCCTCCCTTTCGTCCGAGGAGCAGGAAGCGCGAACGACGTGCCTCGAAGATGCGTCAAGACTCCTCGCGCGCTTTGCGGGCGGCGACGCATCCGAAGAGGCATTGACCCGGACATTTGTCTTTCCGTTTCGTGTGCCGCTGTGTCGACGCTGTGGTTGGGACGTTTCGTCGCCGGCACCACCGATCATGGTGGAATTGAACGATGCACCTGTCGACGGGACTGACCATACCGCCGTCGGACTACAAAGCTGGGGAAGCGCCCTCATATTTGCAGAGCGCATGTGTTCGGATCCAGAACGATACCTCGGGGAATTGCATACCTGCACCTCTACACCCACAGCCACGAGGGCACGTCAACGCCGACTGCTGGAGCTCGGGGCTGGGACAGGCCTGCTCAGTATCACAACCGCGCAGATCCTTTCTCGGATGTCCGTCCAAGCCAAGATCAAAGCCACAGATTATCATCCGAACGTGTTAGACAACCTCTTTCGGAACGTACGGCATAATGACAGTGCGGTGGGCGTGTCGGTGGAAAAGCTCGATTGGTGTGCGGTGCCTTGTACCGAGGGCGCTGGTGTGCACGTTGGTGTGGACCAGTACGAGGACGAGGGTGTGGGCATGTACGACGTCGTGCTCGCGGCGGACGTGGTGTACCATCCCGAGCATGCGAGCTGGATTAGAGGGTGTGTCGAGCGGACGTTGAAGAAAGGTGGGGTATTTTGGTTGATTATTCCGGTGAGGACGATTGGGAGACACGCGGAGTTGGGGGAGACGGTCGAGGTGGCGTTCCCTGTCGCAGTGAGTGGGGTGGAAGGAGAGGGTGAGCATCTCGCGATCGTGCGCCGAGAAGAAGTGGCGAGGGTGGATGGGGTGGGTCGGGTGGACGAAGGGGGGTACACATTGTTCGAGATTCGTTGGGTGGTAGACTAGCTAGATATCTACGTCGTGTGGAAACGAACGACCCGGTGGATCTTGGGTTCAAGCCGTCAGCGAAGTCCTGATCTCCGTCGGCTCCACATGCATTTCTTGCGGCGTGAGTCCAAGCACAGCTAGTCGTGGGGCTACCCGAAGGTGGAG
>JBBPQD010000178.1:0-16807 GCA_038092355.1 Caloboletus inedulis
AGTACAAGGAGGTGGGGAAAACGCCAGGCACGGTATACGCGGACTGAGACTGCCCGCTCACAAGCGCAGTGGCGAAGGCAAGCACCACAGCAAGGAGCCACGCTGTGCGTCTGAACGACATCTGTCTGCAAAATCAGAGAGCGTGACGACGGCGGTCCTTTTTATGTGAGCATCGAGCCGTAAGGCGAGTAAACGTAAACGACGCACCCTCACCACATTTCCTGGTATAGCTCACGAACGTGCATCAGGTCAACTAGGCACCTGTGGCCATCGTTGTTTTCGCTCACTCTGGGGTTGAACTGTTCAGCCGCACGGACTATTCATCGTGGTTTTGGCCAAAGCAAGATGCTCAACCTCCAAGGCTTCATCGCTTGCAAGTACGCCAACCCGGAGATGGATACTATACGCCTACCGAACTTGATCGTCTCGTCGTCATCAGGGCACATAGCAGGCTTTGAAATTTGAAGCCCGAACCCCTGCAATCTAAATGGCTAAAAAAAGTTACCATTCGCTTAGCATAACTATCTTAACAATCCATCAACAGTCAGACGAGCGCGCAACGTTGCACCGCCAAGTATCAGCAACAAGAGTACAACTGGATTGCGCTAAGAATGTTTCTAGTTTTATCCGTCTCCGTCGCAACTCCGTTACGACGAATTCGACGTCGGCCTGCTGGCAGAACAACGGTGAGTTCAGAATTCTATGCAAGTTAATCATGAGTCAACATCGAACCAAAGCATCGAACGAGTGGACGCACAGGGACTGATCGATGCGACGCCAGCGTGCTGGACATATACACTGAGAGGCCAGACCAGCCATCAAGTTGGAATGATATTGGTAGAATACAGGAATTTGCTGATTTGCAGAGATACACGAATAGTAGAATGCGCTCACTGGATGAGCTGGACGTTAACCGACGTGGTGACCACAAGGCTGCAGTGTGACGATACCGATCAAGGAAAGACTAGACACAAGAAACCAGTGTCCATGGATAGTTCATGTATGGCTCGACCCTGACGCTTGGGGAGAACGAGGGGTCTCGATCTCCCTTCGTCTGCGAGAGGCCTCTTCCTTGCGAGCAACTCTGGATCGTGCCTTTTCCTCTGCTATTCTCCGAGACTCTGTCCAGAGGTGGAGGGTATAATCGTGGAGTGCTTGGGAATAAGATACGAAGGGATCAATGCAAGGGCTTGATTGCCCGGGTTGTGGATCGGAGAACATGGTGAATACTGGACGGAGGAGAGGGAGCGGAGAAGGGACTGGTGGAGCTGTAACAGGAGGGAGTGAGAATTTAAATGGATAGTGCCCGCCAAACTGCTGGCGTTGCTCCACCTGTGCAACCGCTGCCTGTCGCTTCCGGCATCGCTACAGTCTGCTGGGATCCAGCAGATCAATCCTCCAACTCGGTCCTAATCAATATTCCGGCTACGCAGGGGCATGCTGGCCCATCTACGCCCATGAATCTGTCAAGCGCGCCTCATGAAGTGGCGTGTGTGTCTGTGTCAACTGGGCGAAGTTCAAAGCTCCACCTGCTCCACCGGCGTGAGGACTTGGCTTTGACATCATGCGCTGAATGAATGAATAGATTTGTTTGGTCGCGACGTTGGCCTGGAGAACATCATCCACGTGTCAACTGAAGCACATTTGCTCCACTTAGCCGGTGAGAGACTCTTTCCATTGGTTGATGGTAGTTTATACACTCACACAGTTACCGATCGCTTGGACAAGAACTCAATCCCCGTCCATTTTCTGGCTCGCAGTTTTACATCCTGCGTTCAAGATATCACAGTCGAAAATGTCATCACCGTGTCAGGGACCTCCACCTCGGTTAAAGCACGACAGACGACGGAATTTATCAAGCGCTGGGCGGACTGGTGTCGTATCATCAATTCATCTGCCCATCTGCCTTGGTGGAGTAACAAGGTTGGGAGTGCCAGTAGACAACACTGAATACAACGCGTCCGAGGCTGCCCTAATGTAGTGGTACACCTTCCGTCCGGCGTGAGTCCCTGGGCCTTGGTTAGAAGAGTCTCCGGGGAAACGACTTTAGCAAGAGGTGGAACGTGAGATATGTGTCATGTTATGCTACGGACGGCCTGCGGCAGGAGAGTTCTGTAAGAGTCGAGTCATTACACACAAGAGGAAGAACGGACATGTTGCGAGGCGCTCACATTTACACAGGCATCAGATTGTTCATGTGGTATATCATAGTGTCCCGCTTGCACGAAATTTCAGGCCTTGTCAGTCTTCAAACAGTATGAAGGCTTTGAGGCATTCTATCCATGGGGCGGTCCTGAGCATTCCCTATCTTTGGAGAGGTGGGTTGCTCGCTTTCTGTGGAAACACATGACAAGGCGCGTACCGGTAGTAAATGAGTGGGGAAAAGCTTTAAGCAAAATGTGGGGGGTAAACAGAAATGGATGTGACCATTTTTACTAGAGGGGCGTGAGGACCTGGTTGCTGGTGTTAGATACTAAGGGGTTGGATAACAGGTGGCAGTCAATTGGTTGTTGCAGTAATCTGCCCCGGAATACAAGCCTAGAGACGAGGTCTCCTTGACACCAATCATGAAAGTCTCAGGACGCGCGAGACCTATAGTTCGTCCATGTCGATGAGCACACGTGACACCGCGTTGTTACAGTAGACCGTAGTACGTACCAGTGACTAGAGTCAAAACTCGTCCAACAGTGAGCATGGCCAGCTCCGCGCTCAAGCATGTAAGTCTTTCGGCCCATCATCAACGCCGTCCTGTTCATCCTACGCCAGGCCATCGCCCCCACAACTCTGCAACAGGCACAGACAGACGCTCTGCTCGCGTTACTCGACTTCGGTATCTCCCAAGATGCAACTGCACCATCCGGTGCCTCCACCCAGCCCAAGCCTCCACCCGCAGTCAAAACCCCGACATCAACTGCCCCTCTGGTCTGGAAAGTGCTAGTCTTGGATCAGCAAACGAAAGACGTCCTGGCAACAGTACTTCGTGTCCAAGATCTTCGCGATGCTGGCGTGACTCTGCACGTGTACGCAGCTTTATTGTGTCCCTTTTCTTAGTTCTCACATCATCACAGGCAGCTACATTCACTGCGTCCCCCGTTGCCCGACGTTCCCGCCGTTTACTTTGTCACGCCGACCCTGGCAAACATACGCCGAATATCGGAGGACCTCGACAAAGGTTTATACGAATCATTCCACCTCAGTTTTGTCGAGCCACTACCTCGTGCACTTCTTGAAGAACTTGCAGCTTCGGTCGCTGCTTCTGGTACAGGGGAGTTGGTGGAGCAGGTTGGTCTGCTCACCGTTCTGTGCCGGTGCAGGTTTCACTCTGATGGGGCCTCTATATCAGGTTGTCGACCAGTATTTATCATTTATCGCACCATCACCATCTTTCTTCTCCTTGCTATCGCCATTGCCATCTCCAGTGGCCCAAGCAAGTCCATCTCAATCCAAACCGTATTACTCGTACAGACTTCTCAACTCCCCGTCGTCGACTGAACAACAGATCGAAGATGAGATTGAACGTGTCGCCAGTGGGATCTTTAGTGCCG
The DNA here is from genome assembly GCA_038092355.1 of Caloboletus inedulis. Classification (NCBI taxonomy): domain Eukaryota; kingdom Fungi; phylum Basidiomycota; class Agaricomycetes; order Boletales; family Boletaceae; genus Caloboletus; species Caloboletus inedulis. The sequence continues at coordinate 3,546 of JBBPQD010000178.1, forward strand.
TTGTGACTACCGGTACGCGCTTCCACAGTTGCCTAACATTCACTGGAATCTAATCGATTCACAGGGCATGTCCCGATCATCCGTGCTCCCAAGGGGAATGCAGCAGAAATGGTCGCCAAGAAACTCGATATTAAGATTCGAGATGCGTTACTTTCCGCTCCACGCGCCCATGGAACGGCCACGCTCTTCTCACAGGATTCATCTGGATTGTCTAATCTGCAAAGGCCATGTGCGAATATTTTATATCTTTTCTTCTCGTTCTCGTCCTGATTAATAACCCTAAGTGCTGCTCATCCTGGACAGGAATGTGGACCTTGTTTCCATGGTCTCTCATGGCTGGACATACCAAGCCCTTGTATCGGATTGTCTTGAGATTAAGCTTAATCGCGTCGTTGTCACCAGCCCGCAAAAGCGTTCGTACGATCTCGATTCAAAGGACTTTTTCTGGGCAAAAAATGCTGCGAACCCGTTCCCTCAAGTTGCCGAAGACATCGACGCGGAGTTGAACAAGTATAAGCAAGACGCCGCAGAGATTACACGATCGACGGGTGTGAGTGATGTCAATGATATTTCGCAGCTGTGAGTTGGTGCTACGGTAAATATTTAGAAGTACACGTCTGATACCGTACAGCCACCTTTCGTCGAATGCAACACACTTGAAGACCGCTATAACGCAGCTCCCCGAACTCACTGCTCGCAAGGCGACGCTTGACACGCACATGAATATCGCCACGGCACTGCTCGAGCAAATCAAGAAAAGAGGCCTTGATGAGCTTTTCAGCACCGAAGAGGCGGTTGGTAAGCAAGTAAGCTCCCAGGCCGCTGTTCATGACGTAGCCTCACGGTCTGAGTTGCTAGACAGTATCATCGATTCTAGAGACGCTTCGTGCCCCTCGGCCGGACGGAGCTTTTGGACCTGACGACAAGCTCCGTCTTGTCCTCGTGTTCTACCTCTCTTCACCTGACAATGCAATCTCCAAGGACGATATTGCCGAACTAGAGAAAGAGCTCAAGAGTACTGGTGCAGATACGGCAGCATTCGAGTATGTTCGCCGAACAAGAGAAATCTCACGTATGACTGTATCTGCCGCCGTCGGTGGGACTTCTACGCCCGTCCTTGGTGGCCAAGGGGAACTATTCAGAGGGTTTACGGCTCTTGGAAACAAAGTTCGTAGCTTTTTTGGACGAGCCCTTCTCCCTCCCAGTTAATGAGTTGTTTATTTCTAGCTCACTGACCGTCTGAAAGAGGGTGGCTTGGAAAACCTCATTTCAGGTGTAAAGAATTTCCTTCCGGCAAACAAACTATTGCCTGTGACGCGACTCGCCGAGGCACTGATGGATTCATCAGCTGCATCGAATCAATCTTTGCAAGAAACGGACGAGTATTTATTCCTGGATCCCCGTGCACCTCGGCATGCCCAGGGATTGAGCGTCTCCGGAACTGGCGGTGGACTCGGAGTTAGTGGTGCATCAAATGCTGGCAGAGCGCGGCGTATGGCATTCACGGATGGTATGGTGTTCGTCGTAGGAGGCGCAAGTTACGTTGAGTATGGGAATCTCGGAGAGTGGGCAGCAAGGACTGGGAAGCGCCTTACTTACGGTGGTACCGAAATCGTTGATCCTGGAAGCTTTGTTAGCATCCTACAAGACTTGGGCAAAGGCATTTCGTAGCCGTACTGTGTAACGATTGTGGATTTCGAGCAAAACAATTGGAACATGATAATTAAACAGCTACAAGGACGAGTGAAAAGACCAACTGGAGTCGATTCAAGACATGCCACATGCTAAAACCATGTAAATCACTTCCTATTGTTGGAGCGCATCATGAGGATCTGAACGAGACGGACGCTAGGGCAGGGTCAATGTTTGTTCGAGCTGACCATTATCACGCTCACAAGATGTTGATCATGTCAAGCTCCAAAGCAATCGCCTCCTTCATGGGGTCCCTGGGGATGGCACCCACTTCTGCCATGCGTGCATGCTGCAGAATCTTTTGAGTACTTGGGTAAAGAAGTTAGGACAAATGTACGGTATAAAATTGGGTAAACACCGACTCATAAAGCACAAATCCACCAAACACGGCTAGACCGCCATAGAGAGAAATCGACTCGGCGACGGCTAGCCCACGCATACCAAGCGGAAGGGCCATAGGAGCCAATGATGAGAGGGCTACGACGGTCACGCCAGCGAGAAGTGGACCACCCATGTACAGATACTTGTCATTCCTGTCCAATATGTGGGTGCTACGTCAAGAGAGCAACACACAGACATACTTTGCGGTGGCGCCAACGTAAGACAGGGAACCAACGACCCCGCACGTATACAGCGCAGCACGGGACAAGATGGCTGGACTAAGGAAAAACAATGGGCTTAGTGTTGCTGCTTGACAAGCGTTGAATCCCTACGGAGAGTTAGCTGATACATGTAATCAAATGCCAGTGACTTGCCAGCCAGAAAAGGTGTTTCTGCACGGTTCGTTCCGGAGGGGTGTAATAGACCCCCATCATAGAACCGATGCTCCCTGCGAGACTCACACCGAGAACAAGCCCTGTGAAGGTACAGTCACGCCGAGAATACTGAGAGGGGTCGGAACCAAGAATACGTACATGGATTCGCTGACATGATTCTGAAAGCAAGCCCAGACCTGAACATGGTTCGGGCAGCTAGTGCCGTAAGAACAAGGCCACCCCCAGTGTACTTGAAACTATCATGCAAATAGGACTGTTCGGCAGCAGTCAACGAGTCACGAGTGTCTCTGTTCAAGAAGCCTTCCGCAACGACGACAGTGCCTGCCACGGCGGCCTACAGACTTGAATCAACAGACGGGAGGTACATGCCATTGCTACGCACGGCTGTGATTGCAAATTTCTTCCAGGCGTCTTGTGAGGAGGCGTGTGTGACACTCTGCGCATTTGTTATCATGGTGCGGGAAAACTTGTACGGAGGAAGTGAGGAGAGTGTGGTAGGATGTTTCTGAACGACATTCTTGACGGTGCCAAAGCGTATAGTGGAGTTGGTGGAGAACGACTGGACTCTTAAGCGCACGGCGGCCTGTAGTGCGCTGCGGGGGAGGGCTGGCTTGAGAGCGCAAGAGAGTCCAAGGGACAACATGGTGGTATATGTCGAAGAGCAGCAAGTATGATGAAGGAATGAAAGGCTGATTAGTCAGCACTCATAGGTCAGACGGCAGGTGTTGACGTCATCGTTAATTTCATCTGTACACTCATTATGTCAGCAGGTTCACTAACATCAAACGGCCAGCGTATGTAATGCTACATGCCAAGTGAGGTCTCCAAAAGGCGGAAGGGGTCACACAAATGATTCAGAAATCTGTTCGCTTCGGGTCCAGGAATACTATAAGAATGAAAGAATGAAATATGTCATTACAATGGCCGAGGCAACGTCGCTGGTTCGACGACACCGACCACCTTGTGCTCCATTGCCAGCGCAATCAGGCTCTTTTCTCCCCATCTCTTCCAGTCAATCTCGAAAATACCCGTCTTCTCCCCGCAACACCAAGACCAAGTCCGTTCTCGCGTCTCCACTAGTCAGGCCTGCCATTCGCTTCGAGAAGCTGATCTTTACTTACCTTGACGTCATACATGTTCAATGAGCCATCCCCACCACCACTCGCCAGCAGAGTGCCGTCTGGGCTGAATGACAGCGCAAACACATATTTGGTGTGATCCGTGAAGACTTTCAAGCAGTCCCCCGTCACCGAATCCCATAACCGGGCAGTAAAATCGAACGACGCCCTGTCACAGAATGAGAACATAAGCATTGCATTCGATCCAGCTGGCTTACGTTGCTACCAGTTCGTGCTCTCCTGCCTGGGTATTCGGACACCACTTAACGGATGTCAGACATCGTTTGTGGCCCTTCAGAACAACGTGACTAGATATCGACTTTTCCGAGTGCAGGTGTTCAATATTCCATACCCGGGCGGTCGTGTCATCGGAGCAGGTAGCCAAGCGTGTGCGTGATGGGTTGCATTTGAGCATATTCAATTCCCCTTCATGTCCTCTACTCCGGCGTAAAGCTCGGTAACGGGTGTTTCGGTCAACCAACATACCTTAGAGTCTGGATAGGTTTAGGTCCGTTCAAGGAAACAATGTGAACCACACGATCACTCCCGCCACTCGCGAACGTAGAGTCGTCAATCCAGTCAACATCCAGACAACAAGCTTCTGACACGCCTTATAAGGTGAGTTCCTCCTGGTGAACCCCAAAACACGTTACCTTCGTGATTTCGATACTGTCGATGTAGTCTCTTATTTTTGACGTCCCACACGCATGATGTGCTATCCAAGCTCGCGGTAGCTATCCATTGTCCTGAAGGAGAGAACTTGGCAGCGAAAATGGGACCCTTCTAGATATCAGTAAAACCCACTATCAAAACCTGGCTTTCGTCTAACCTTATGGTGGTCGTCTGTGAGATAAACTTTTCCTGCAGAGGTGCAGATTCGAAGTATTGCGTCGTATGATCCTATTGCAACTAGTGAACCATCAGGACTCCAGTCAATAGATGTCAAGTCGGCTTGGGATGAGGCGGCAAGGTTCGATAATGTTAACGTTGGCCGCGGAGGGGTGGTCGGGGATCCCTCATATGAACCGAACGGAACGTTCCAATAGTGGACTGTGGCATCGCGGGATCTGACGTGTTATGGGTTAAGTCAACGTTAAAATCACTTGATTCATTCAGCACATACCCAGATACCAGCTGTCCCGCTGTAGTTGGGCTCCAGGCGACTACGAAAACCTAGAAGTTCCATCACTGTGAGTTGTTATTGACTTGCGCGAAACTCACTTCAGCCTTGTGCGCTTGCAGCAATCTGACTCCGTCCAAACGTTTCATCTTCGGTTTCTTCACCGCATTCTCTAAGGGTGGTTGCTGCAAATCAGACAGCTTCGCTTCCTTCGACGCAATGCTGGAAGGTGCTAAGGATACAGATCGCGTCGTGATACAACTGTTAGAAAATGATAGGCATACCATCGACAGCTATTGCCGCGTGGTTGTCTTCAACCTCCTTTCTCGCACGCTTTTCCGCACGTCCATCCTCTGTGGAAGGTGAAACTGACTTTCGTTTAATACCAGTTTCTGCGGCTAGCATGGCTATGTTAGATTCCCCGGGTTGCTGTGAGGCTACCAGGGTCGTTGCATCCGGGTCAACGGAGCACACATGACGCTCCAGCAGAGAGAAACTACTCTTGCAGTTCTTCGCGAACGAATCGCCTTTCCAGTGCGCCTCGACTTCGGCGTACAAAAGTGCCTTGCTGAGACGTTCTACGAGTTCGCCGCGTGGGATGTGTTTCTTAACGAGATGGGAGTGATCCAACCGACCCTCCATACGTAGCGAGAAAGCGGAGTGTTGAAAGCCTGAACTGAAGTTAGACAAGGGGACAGTGCGGTTGCATGGTGGCCTACCAGAATCTTGAAAGTAGGCATGTATGAGGCAGTTGACCTCATCCGCAGTGATAGTTATGGGGACCGTCATCGTGGGCGTTAGTGACTAGAGAGTTGTCAATGTCGGTGTGAGCAGTGCAAGGTGCGGAGTTGGAAAACACAATCACAATGCATCGACCGAGTTTCTTGAGCATTCGAGTTTGCGAGTGCAGAATATTGATCTTCCATGTTTTGATCAGCCTCTCTGGGTTGAACGAGCAATCGCTCAAAGTACGGGATTTCCATTTATCTTGATACAGGACCTTTGACTCGACCTCCGTTTCGCAACGTTGCTTGCTCTACTGCTGGTAGTAGTGGATGCTCACCCACTGGCAGGAGTCTAGAGAAACCATGTTCGTCTTTGACTTGTTTTGTGTTCCATCCATCTGTCTCTGTTCAATTGGAGAGATTCAGCTCGTTGACTCCAATGCGCCACGTGAGAGCCGGAACATATAGATAACCAACCAACCATTTGCCCCTTCCCAAGCCCCTTCCCCATGTCTGAATACGAGTTTGATATCGACATGCCCTCCGACGAGGAGGAGGCTTATGACGGCCCCGACGCCTACCTCGACGGCGACGACAACGTTCTTGAGCTTGAAATCGGTCAAGACGACACTTCCGCTCACCCAGAGGATCCGGGTAGCACCGCGATCGCTCAGATCTTGCGTTGTAAGCGCCTCACTCCGTGTCTCTCAGGCCGAACTCCTCTCATATCTCGTCTGATAGCGCTGTTTGACCTTCAGCACTTGCAGCCTGGCAACGCCGCCGAAAGGACGACCAGCCCTGGTACGAATAACACCGAGCGAGATTCGATCACCTATGGTGACCTGGTACGTTTGCTGCGAACTGGCCCCTTCAGGAGAGGCCAAGATGAAGAAGACGAAGATGCAGACAATGACGACGACGCATACTCAGCCCATTCACATTCGCGGAACAGACAATGGTTCCCTCCCCACACCGAACCTCAGAAGAGGGGCGTCGAGTTGCTCATGAGCGGTGAATTTGGTCGTGTGGGCAACAAACTCAGGTCAAACAAGGGCAGCAAGAATGTTTCTCGCTCACTCCTGGACCGTTCTTGCAAGCCTCGAGGCACTCTGCCTAGGGAGGAGCTAACCAGCGTATGCTTCATCTGCTTTATTGATTCCCATTGTACTTATACAGCCCTAGGAGCTTATACCCAATTCCAACGGGACTGCTGTTGCCTCCAATGGCGCTAACCTTTATGTTGGTCAATTTTCCAAAGGTGACTAGCTCATTGCATGATATCCCTAATGCGGCGCCTCATATCCTGACTGGACAGACTCATCCTTTTATTACACGTGCTGTCAAGGTTAGTCAGTGATTTGATCTGTCCCCAAGTGTTTCTTGAGCTTACACTCAACAGATTTCCGTCTACATGTATATGACATGACATCTCCACCGACCGAGTACTTCAGACCCCAGCGAAACCCACGGCGCGGAACTTCGCTCTTCGACAATCATGATCGTGATCACGAGTCAACCCTCAAAATTTTGAAGACGATCCAGGGACACACGGGTAGATGGACTATTACCGATTCTCATCTAAGTCCCGACAATGAAAGGCAAGGTTTTAGTTGCATGGCACAGGTTGTAATGCTGAATCACACAACTCAGGATGATTTATTCATCTATTGTGAGCTACCCGCTCTTTGGTCATCGTATTTCGCGCACATAGCGCCATGTGATAGTCACCCACAGTATATATGACAAACACGCTGGATTCTTCCACAGTACAGACGCCTATCCGCTTCGCTGATCAGGGTCGCCGCCAAGGCCGGTCCTTGTGGAGTGCCCACGACAACGATTCCTTTGGTATTTGGAGCTGTAAGTTTTCTGCTGACGGTAACGAAGTGATTGCAGGTGGCAGTGGTCATATTTTTGGTAGGAAACGTGCCCCCGTAACCGCTAGGATCTCTCACGCACCATCCAGTGTATGATCTCTTGGCTGATCGCAGAACAGTCAAGATCGAGGCACACTCGGATGATGTGAACAGTTGTTGTTGGGCCGATACTGCATCAGGAAACGTTTTGATCAGCGCGTCGGATGATACGTTCCTCAAAGTCTGGTAATAACTTACTCCTTCGCTTCCAGTTTGTTGATTGATTACGGTTCATGGCAGGGATAGACGGTCACTAGGAGAATCACAAAAACCATCAGGAGTACTCGTTGGCCACACTGAAGGGATCACAAACGTCTCCGCCAAGGGGGACGGGAGATATGTCATCTCAAATGGCAAGGATCAAGCACTTCGGTTGTGGGATCTCCGCAAAATGTGCAGTAGCGACAACTTTGATTCGTTTGCGCACGGAGATTTTCGATGTCACGATTACGACTATCGGTAGGGTTTATGGAGTCACGGCGTGGTCCTTGCTGACGCCAGCACAAAGATACGGTCATTTCCCGAAACCGGGGCGTGCTGCGCACCCATATGACTGTAGTGTCATGACCTATCGAGGGCACGCTGTCTTGCGCACCCTTATAAGATGTAACTTCAGTCCTGCAGAAACCACAGGTGGTCAATACATTTATTCGGGGTCTGCGGACGGGAGAATTCACGTGAGTAAATATTGTTCCTGTTCGTCTTACCATAATAACGGACAATACTGCTGAAAGATCTGGTCACTGGATGGTCGAATTATTCAAATCCTAGACCGTTCGCAAACACTGCCAATGTCATACAATCCATCTGGCCCCGAGCTGGATCCCCTATCTGGATCCCGTGCGACGGTATGCGTTCGAGACGTGAGCTGGAGCTCGAGGGTAATGACTGTCTCTACGTGGTCGACATCTTCGGTCGTTGATGCTGTTATAGGAACCTGCGCTGATGAGTGTCGGCTGGGAAAGCTCTCGTGTTGGCGGAAGTGTTGTCGCCCGTCATGAGTGGAAAGGACTTTCCAAAATGGCCTACTCGCTTGAAGACTTTACTGAGAAACAGCGTACAGAAAGCGCCCAAGGGGCGGCGACTCGGATGCGAGCGACAGGATACCGACGTGTTCCTGGCGCATTCGAAGAGGAAGATGACGAGGATGAATAATAGACATGCACTTTCGTACCTCTTCCGATGTTTTTACGATTTTTGTGTATATCTTTTGTACCACGGATCACGGTCACTCAGTACTCAAGTACTCAACATCCAGTAGAGATGGCTCTATATGTGACTGTCTCAGACGATCATCCACACATCTCGGAGCTTGTCCCCACTTTCCATTGTACTGCCAACGCACCTGATAAACACGCCCTAAATCAAGCCATCGCTACACAATGGCCCATCTCTTCGGCTTCCCGCCAGGCTATTTCGTGATTCGTTCTGTCGCGACTGGCCGCTTGTGGGACGTTAGCTCAGATGGAGTTGAGGACGGAACGCCAGCCATCCTATGGCCAGAAAAAGAGCAATCACTCGTTGAAAGTGGGTAATCAGGGCTATGGGCTTAATCCGAATCTTCACGAGTTCATGAATCTGATAGCCTTGAGAAATCCGGAGGCGAATAACCAGGTTTGTGGCTTCCTAAATATTCTAGCATAACTCAGCCTAGCTTATGGTCTTGTGTTACTAAGGTGTTCTTCATCGATACCTCCGGCGCTTTATGCTCGCGAGCTTCAGGACATGCGATTGATGTCGAGGGTACGGGCAGTACGGCAGATACGATAGATCGTTGACCGACTTTGATTCACACAAGGGGACCACCTTGAATTGAGGCACAGGCGACCGGTTTCTCAGCCTTATCCAAACGCATATTCTCACCCACTCCCGCAATTCTCGTACAACCAAGAAACGCAGGAGATTTCTGTGACATTCTCATGTGATCCTACATACCCACCTCCGGGAAGTGCTACTTCGAATGCATGGCGAAGGAGGAGGTATATTCTATCTTCCGTTCCAATGAAGAGACCCAAATCTTTTATCGATAACGCTTCGGCCTTTTTGTCGGCGACTGTTGCGGCTCCATTTTCGCTCCTTGCTGGAAGTATATCTACTCAACCAAAGAGTACGCCGGAAGAAGTGTTTAGTGGGAATATAGATTTGGCAGAGGATGAAATGTTGGAGCAGGATCGCGGAGAAGAGGGGGAGGTTGATGACTCTCCTGAACCCCACAGGAACCTTCGTCTTCTTTCCACCGTTCCAGGGGGTGCACCCCCCGAGGGTACAAATGCTAGGAAGCGTAGGCAGTGGCAGGTCTCCGCGCTGCGTAGATCTGCCGCTCACCATCGCACTCAATGAAAGGAATGTACTTGTATTGTTTGTTATCCAATAGTAAAGGTCGAACTCATAGCAGCTTTCATGTTCAACTCATGCCTCGGTGCACTGCGTGCCACTACAAGTTAGTAACTAACCTCCCGGCAAAACTCAGCGCACAAAAAAAAGTAGTTGCTATCACCCGAATTTATGGTCGTGTGAGTATTTCCCAAGGGGACTCTCACTGGCACGATAAGGATCATGCCAAATTATAAACCACAAAGGTTTTCCGCATCCCTTGCCAACTAATCACTTACTTGCCCAGACTTAGCTTGCAGTGCTCAAAATATGAAGAGCCAGGCAGCTTTGTATGTCGCCATTATGCTGGCCGCAGCTGGTTGTGGACACCAACAACCTTTCCACGGCCCCAACACTGATAAGGCGGAGACATGGCTATCGAAATATGGAAAGCAAATTGACCAACCATTCTCGGGACCACTGGCTTTCTCGCATGCAGAATATGCGCGTTGTCTGGAGGATGAGTCTGCCGCGTTTGACGTCGCCATTCTGGGGATGCCATTCGACACAGGTACAAGTTACCGTCCTGGAGCACGCTTTGGGCCATATGCGATCCGCTCAGGTAGCAGACGGCAAAGAGCCTCTCGAGGTTATACCCTGGCGTGGGGGAATAACCCTTACGAGTCAGGAGTGAAAATCCTTGATTGTGGAGATGTGTGTCTTCAGGTTTGGACACGATATCGCCCGTTGCTAAACTCGGCTTGAATGTCTAGGTCCCTACCGTACCTTTTGACAACGCCCTCGCAGTAGACCAAATAGAAGTCGCGTATGCTACCCTGCTTGCGCGTCCTCTCGCATCAAACACCTCCGTCTGGCCTCGGGGAACTCTTCTGGCGAGGGATGCTCGCGAGCATCCAAGGATCGTCAGGTAGTAATAATTAATTATCTGCCTTCCACCATGTCCTCACATGGTTACTCTAGTCTTGGCGGTGATCACACCATTGTTCTCCCTATCCTCCGTGCACTCAATAAAGTCTACGGCTCAGTCTCGGTGATTCATTTTGATGCGCATCTCGATACATGGCCCGGGAGTGCATATCCTGGCGCTGTAACGGATCAATCACGCATCACCCACGGCACATTCTTTTACGTTGCAAATGAGGAGCATCTCATCGCCAATTCTAGTATCCATGCTGGTATACGGTGCAAGCTCCAAGTGAGTACAAAAGACTATTAGTCTTATTAGAGAGCTGTACATTAATGAAATTTTTAATCAGGGCATTGATGACATCAAGAATGACGAATCAGTGGGATTCCATTTCATAACCAGCGATGACATTGATGACCATGGTGTTGCTTCCATCGTCGAACGGATCAGGAAGCGAGTCGGAGATACGCCGGTGTACTTGAGGTTAGGATTCCACGACGAATAGCGAACCTGATACTGACCTCGTATACAGTCTTGACATTGATGTGATTGGTGTGCATGGCTCGCTTTTCGGGAGATTGTCGGCTAACTAATGCTACCGATAGATCCTGGCCTGGCACCGGGTAGTGAGTTTTTGCCTTGCTGCACACGATCGAAAGTACTCAGCAAGATTGTAGCTGGTACCCCCGAGGCTGGAGGATGGACAAGCCGAGAAGTCAAGCGCATTATCAGAGGGCTGGCTGGTTTGAATTTCGTGTTCGTATCCCATCAAGCGCGTCTGTTTCACGACTTCACACGACGTTTTTTCCAGTGGCGCGGACGTTGTTGAAGTCGCACCTGCGTATGACCACGGTGAGCCCTACGTCATTCCACCCCCGGTAGTTTCTGACGAAAGATGTGCAGCTGAGATCACTGCTACTGCAGCGGCAGACATTGTCCACGACTTCCTCTCGATGTTCATGTCTTCCGAGCCACCTAAGCCTGCCGATCTCCCGGGCCCGTGGCCGAGGGATGAACTCTGAAGTTCCATGGGTTGGGCCGCTGAAATCTCAAACTTGGAAAGCGAGTTGGCGAGTACGCGGTAAATGTAATCACCATCATATCCGTGGTTTAAAGTATGCACATCCTAGTATACTACGTCCAAAAATGTGCTCAGCTGTGCAGTAACGTCGGTCTCGCAAACCGCGAATGGAAGCACAGAAAGACAATCGAGATCACATAGTACGATACAAGGGTATCGGGGGAAAGTCATACAAAATCGCCCTAGAAATGGTCCGCATGACACAGAAAAGGGTTCGTAGAAGCACACAATAACGATCATTTTATTCAGCCTTTGTTTCCCCATTGACCAGGAGCGCCGAATTGACCGGATTCATACGTTGGAGGGCTGTCGGCGTATTGTGCCGATGGAGCTGGTGGAGGAGCCATTACGATGCTGGTCCTCGGACCTCTCGGACCCCTGACAGGACTGACACTCGTCGGTGCACCGACGGCTCGGGGGTCAATCACAAGTGGCGATCGCGACACCGGTGGTGGAGTCGGGTTTGAAGGAGCCTGGTAGTGTCCATAGTAAGGATCAATGTAGGGATCGTTTATTGGTGCGGCGGGGGTGGTGGTCGTGCCGTATGCACCCCCGCGGAGCGTGTAGGTGCGATCCGGCTGGAGGGTAGGAGTTCTAGAGGCATTGGGTGGAACCCCATATGGTGATTGAGAAGGGCTATCAACCATAGCAGCTGTAGCGTTATAAGTGTCCGGATTGAGTGCGCCGGCGCCATATGGATCATAAGGTACATGAGATTGTTGGACATGCGGGTTGTCTAAAAGTATTGAAGAACAGCACAAGAAAGAAGTACAAGAAAACTTACAAGAAGTACCTCCGGGAATGTGACCATACGCCTGTGGACTATACGGATCATGGTTGTAGTGACTGTCTGGAGAAGGGTCGTAAGTGGCTGCTACGGGAACCGAGGAGGGGGCCGCGGTGCTGGATGATGGCGGATACAGGGAGGGGGTGGTGGCGGTGGTGGTGTGTGTGATGTTACTTGTCCGACGTTGTGGTCTTGGGAGATAAGGCAATGCATTGTTATACTCGTCCACAGCACGGGTGCCAGGTGGAGCCTGCATATAGCCACCTCCTGCATATGCTCCTCGTGCGGTACGACCATAGGTTCCCATACCAGCTCTTCCGGATGTAGATACGCTCTGGTTATCGCGGTAAGGTGCATCTTCGTCAAGGAATACTTCCTCTCCATCCACGCGGGCCTTGAGTGGTTGAGATGGGTCATATTCGTGGAAGGCAGGCAGGCCAACCTCGGGTTGAGCTTGACGAGCCTTGCGGTCCGCCTCTGCCTTGACGGCGTCGAGGCGCATTTGCTCGTTGGAGTTGTATCCATTTTCACCGATGGGAGTGCCGGCCTTTCCTCCCCATGCATCGCGCGAACGACGTCTAATACAGCATCTGCCAACGCCATAGAAGCAGCCGCTGAAGAAGAGAAGGACCCAGGCGACGAGAGTGAGCCAAACAGCATTGCCGATTGACGCTGAGCCGCCTGACACGGAATTTATGCGGGATTTTGCTACGAAAAAGATGGCGATGTCGAATATGAAGGCTACGAGGGCAACAGTAGCAGCAAGTCCAGATATGCAGCTGCTGAAGCAAGTCATGGCCATCTCA